>VZTO01011421.1:0-25293 GCA_013400615.1 Syrrhaptes paradoxus | reverse complement strand
AAGGGTGGCCCTTGGATGGGTGATGCTTGGAAAGTGACCTTGAATGGGTCACACTTGGATGGGTGGCCCTTGGAAAGATGACCTGCAGAAGGGTGACCCTTGGGTGGGCGGCCCTTAGAGGGGTGACACTTGGATGGGTGATACTTGGATGGATGGCCCTTGGAAGGGTGGCCCTTGGATGGGTGATGCTTGGAAAGTGACCTTGAATGGGTCACGCTTGGATGGGTGGCCCTTGGAAAGATGACCTGCAGAAGGGTGACCCTTGGGTGGGCGGCCCTTAGAGGGGTGACACTTGGATGGGTGATACTTGGATGGATGGCCCTTGGAAGGGTGGCCCTTGGATGGGTGGCCCTTGCATGAGCCCAGCAGTGTCCCCGTTGGCATGACACTGGTGGGACACACCGGGTCCCTGCCAGGTCCCACACACCAGTGGCTCCTCCGTGCCCTGAACCGAGCAGAAAAGGGCACCGAGGTGCTGAGTGCGCTTTGTGACCCCAGATTTCCAGCTGTGGTCACCCAAAATGGCTTTTTCCTCCCTCTCCCCCTTCCCTCTGCAGAATCAGCCACCGCTCGTCCTTCTGCGCTGGAGGACGGAGGAATTTTCCGCTCTAAACCCCCTTCCCTCCTCTCCAAACATCCCCGGGGCTGGCTGATGCTGAGCATCTCCGCGTCACCCGGGGCTGGCTCCTGCCATCCGCTAATGCTGTTAGCCGCTGTCAGGGGGGGGATTGCAGCATTAAACCCCCCTAAAATCACCACCCCTCGGGCTGCTCACAAGCAGAACCAGCAAAAAAACCTCAGCTGGGGGACACCAGCCGGAGGGTTCGCCCGCTTTGGGGGAGATTTTGGGGGGGGGCTGGCTCAGCGCCGGGATGCTGGCACGGGATGCGCCGGCACCTAAGCAGCGGGAGATTAGCTCGGGTCGCGGAGGGCTTTGCTATCTTTAGGTGGAAGGTGAGGGATTGGGGCTCTTAGGGTGGCGTGCAGGTAATGAGAGGGATGAAAATCCCCTCGATCCCAACCCGGCTGGTGGCCGCTGACCCCAGCTCCCATCCCCGCGGGGTCTGGCCTCGCCCTGGCCCCCCCCCAACCTTTCTAGTCCACAATCTGTAGGGAATTGCGAGCCTGCTGTTAACTTCGCTTGCACTCTATTCTCGTGTTTGCTGTTATTTTTTAACACTTTTTTTTCCCCCTTTTCTTTTTTTTTTTTAATTTTTTTTTTTTAATTTTTTCCCCCCTCGCATAGAAGCACTATCCTCTCCCCAGAGCCTGCCTGTAGCGAAGGCATGGGCTGTACAACTGCAATTATTTCGAAGAACAGATGGAGTGAGGAGCAGAAAGTCTGTTAATAGTAATAGAAATGCTACATGTTAACCTGGACAGCACACGATGACAGTCCCATGACTACACGTTCTGTTCCCACCAGCTGGGCTCCCGAGCCGAGCCGAGAGATGCAGAAACGCCGCGCTCCGCTCCGCACCCTCCCCAAACTTCGAGCTCAAATTCCTTCACACTTCCAGCGTCGGGGTTTTTTGGGTTGTCGGGCTTCTTCTCCCCCCTCTTCCTCCTCCTCCCTATTAAATTCCGATTTCAACACCAGCGAGGAATATTCCTGATTTTATTTTTTTTTTTAATTTATTTTCTGGGATGCTCTCGGCGATGCAGCCGGCTGCAGCTGCAGGGAGGGAGGTGGCAGCTCTGCTCTGAGGTCCTGAGCTTCGGCCTCGCACCGTGGCACCGTCACGGCTCCTTTTCCACGCACAAACACCTGCAGGGTCAGTGCAAACCCCCCCGCGACGCACAGGCACCGAGCAGGGCTGGGATCAACGCAGCAGCACCTCCCCAGCGGGGCGGCTGCACAACTTTGGGATTTTCTTTGCAATTCTTGCAAAAATGGGTTAAAATCCATTTTTTTCTGGTTCAACCTTTTCTTTTTGGGGGGGTTGTTGGCTGCAAGGCGGGCTGAGCGATGCACAGCTCCGGGATGCTGCAAAGGGAGGAGGCAATGGCAATACCTCGGGGCTCGCTTGCTCTGAACCAGGGGTTGGGAAATGCAGCAAAAAGGTTGTTGGAACCCCACCGATCTCGCTGTGCCAATCCCCCCCTGGTTTCACAAGCGACCGGGGGATTTAGCCGCGGATCTCCAGCTCATTTCGGTGGGAACCGCGCGGCTCCATCCCCCCGGCCGTTGACGAAACCCCAGCCCTGGGGCAGCGCTGGAGCGGTGCCGGCTGCACCTGGAGGTTTTATGAGGCTCCAGATCCCTTAATCTGGGTGCTTGAGGGATAAACTGGTGCCCGAGGTCCTGCCAAATCCCCGCAGATCCGCAGGTTTGCTATCCACAGCCTCCAGAGGTCACTTCAAACCCGGCTCCAGCCTGGGGGGATCCATCCTGTCGCAGCGCTGGTGGCACCCTTGGGTGCTGGACGCCCTTGGTGGGGGATGCTGGGGGGGTTAGGTGGCACCGTCCCGGGGTCCCTGCTCTCTCTGCCTGGTTGCCATCCCCCAGGAGCGGGGAGGGTGCATGGTGCATCCCCCAAAATTGGGATATTGCAGAGGGACTGTGACCTGCAGAATGTCCCCAGTGCCCCGCTCTGCCCCGTGCTGCTGGAGGAGGTGGTTTGAGGGTGGCTGGTGGGGTGGAAATTCTCTTTTTGGCACCAAAAAGGAGATATATATGTAGAAATATATCTATATATTGCACCATTGTTTTCCCTTCTGCACACAGATCCTTCTGAGCCGTTCGCTATTGCTATTTATTGTGTTTATTCTTTTTTTTTTCTGAGTATAAGATCATTTAAGCAAAGAAGGGAAATGAGGGGTTAAAGCCAAGTCTCCAGCACAAATGGAAGGTGGCTTTTCCCTGGCGTTTGGGCGATTGAGTTTGCAGTATAACATATACCATATACATATATATATGCACCGTTTGGAAGTAGCAGAAAGCCCCCCATCCTGAGTGGTCCTGAGCAGGTCTGTGCTCCTGGCGTTCCCTCGATGCACGTTCATCGCTCGCCTCCTCTGCGCATTTTCCACCATTTGTGCATGCATGGGAAAAAATGAAAAAAAAATATTTTGGGGGGGCTGATAAAACTCCTGGAGGGATGCTCCTCACCCCTGCACCGTGCCCATGCGCTCTCCTCTCCTCTCTTGCAGAGCAAGAAGTACGTGCTGGTGCTGGTGGACCCCGATGCTCCCAACAGAGCCAACCCCAAGAACCGTTACTGGAGGCACTGGTTGGTCACCGACATCCCCGTGAGTCCCGTCCCCCCATCGCGGGGTCCATTTGTTGGGGTGCCAACGGCTGGATGGTACCAGGGTGGGTCGGGCGGTCCTGCCCCCCAGGGTGGGATTCCCACGGGATGCTCATCCCGGCAGCATCGCGGTGAAATCCCGGAGGATGAGCGAAGGAGAGAAATGTAAATGGTGCGCGGCGTGTAGGTAGGGGAGCGCTTCCTCCGGCTATATACAGGGAGGCTGCTCCAAAAATATTGCTGGCTTGATTTTTTTTTTTTTTTTTTTTGCTCCGTCTTTTTCTAAGGAAATGTTGAAAAAAAAAACCCGCCTTGAAATCTCCCCACCACCAGTTTTCTCTGCAGAGACAACCCGTTGTCAGATATCTCTTGCTGCCGTTGGGGGGTTTTGGTTAAAAAAGGAGTTTTGGTTAAAAAAAGAGTTTTGGTTTAAAAAAGGAGTTTTGGTTTAAAAAAGGAGTTTTGTTGAAAATCTCATCGGTGCCACATTTTCCCTTTATTTTTTTTTTTTGGGGGTGAAAAAAGCAATCCCACCCTGAGGAAGCAAAATTTGGGCTGAATTCCTGGTTTTTCCCAGCTCCGTGGCCGCGGGATGGAGGGATGAGCCCTTACCCCGCGTTGGGGCATCGCGCCCGTCCCGCCGTAGCCCTTCCAAGGTTTTGGAAAATCACATTGTTCCCCTCCTGCTCGCTTTTATCTTTTAAAAGATGAGGTGTTCCAGCCCTGAATCAATCTAGCTAATAATCTTAGTACTAAAGTCTAATTAAGATATCAATTAATTTGCTGCATGCATTTAACAAGAAATATCTCGTCATCCTCCTCTATTATTCTCTGAAATTACCGCTGAGGGCTTTTTGTACAGATACCTTAATTAGACTTTTTATTGTTAATGGGAATATTGAACAAATTAAAATGGGATATTAATACTTTCCATGAATTTCATAATTGGCTGAAAAATATAAAACGTTCGGAATAATTGCAGAGATTTGTGTACAGGGCTTCTTTTTTTTTTTTTTTTAAATCCTTCTGCATTTCTAACAACGGGGTCCTGAAAGTCTCTCATTAATTTTAATATTTACTAAACGCAAAGGAGCCCAAGCTCTTGTTTTCCCTTCTGTGCACAGATCCTTCTGAGGCGTTTGCTATTGCTNTCCTGGCTCTGCCAAGCTCCGGCTGCCAGGCGTCTTTACACCCCGGCTCGAAAATAACCATGTGGGCTCTACACCACACCTTCTGCTGCTTTGGTGCAGAAAAGGGCTTTTTGGTGCCTTTTTCCAGGAGGGATGGGGTGGCTCTAGTGATGGTTGGGGGCTGTGAATGCCCCTGCACCCCGACATCCCCCCAGCATCCCTCCAGCATCTCCCCNATTTTTTTTTTGGAGTATAAGATCATTTCAGCAAAGAAGGGAAATGTGGGATGCAAACCAAATAGAAGGTGCTTTTTCCCCAGCGTTTAAATGATTTAATTTGCAATATAAGAGGTCAGCAAGCTCCTTGCCTGTGCTCCTGCAGGAGGGGGGAAAAAGGAGATTTTGGGCAAGGAAAAGGGTTTTTCCATCTCCGGGGGCTGCGGCTCTGCCAGGGATGGGGCTGAGCCCAACCTCCCCTGTTCCTTAAGCTTTGTCATCGTGAGATAAATGTATATATACATAGAGATAAATATATATATGCACATATATGGGCAGGGAGTTGGACTTGGTGGCCCTTATGGGTCCCTCCCAACTTGAGATATTCTATAATTCTACAATTTATTATCTATAAAATGCAGATATTGGCATGATAGGTATTTTATATAAAAATCTATATAATTATACAAAATATATCTCCCATATATCCACCTCGTGTGTTCGGATATATATTTATCTCCTGCATACACACCCCTACATCCCTATAAGTCTCCATGGCACCATGAGACACCACCAAACCCATCCTCATCCTCGCGGGCCACCAGGACAAACCCCTCCTGCGCCAGCCCCAAGGTGGGTCCCCATCAGCGGGGGTGCAGGTGGGGGGGGGGGTCCCAGCATCACCCCAAGCACCAGCCCCCCACGGCCGGCGTCTCATTGGGATGCAGATCCTTGGGGGGGTCCATGGGGGTCCTGGCTCTGCCAAGCTCCGGCTGCCAGGCGTCTTTACACCCCGGCTCGAAAATAACCATGTGGGCTCTACACCACACCTTCTGCTGCTTTGGTGCAGAAAAGGGCTTTTTGGTGCCTTTTTCCAGGAGGGATGGGGCAGCTGGATCAATGGTTGGGGGATGTGAAAGCCCCTGCACCCCAACATCCCCCCAGCATCTCCCCAGTGTCTCCCCAGCATCTCCCCAGCATCCCCCCAGCATCTCCCTAGTGTTGCCTCAGCATCTCCCCAGTGTCTCCCCACCATTGCCCCAGCATCCCCCAGCATCTCCCCAGTGTCTCCCCAGCATCCCCCAGCATCTCCCCAGCATCACCGGGGCTTTGCCACCCCAGTTTTTGGAGGGATGAGGCTCTGGCATCACTAGATGCCACTCCAGGTGCTGCAGTACCTTGGCACGTCACCACATTTTTGATTCTGTTGGGAATTTGCTTTCCCAGGTTGGATTTTTTGGGATGGAGCATCCCATCGCCCTCCCTTATCCGCCGCCGCTCCGCCGATTGTCAAACACAGGGAGATGCTTTCACTCCCATTCAAAATAATTTAAATAAAAATGTTGCTACAAAGTGGAATAATATCTTCTGATGAATGTTTTTAAAGGCCTTTAGGTTTTCACGGTAATTTGCAGTGTAAAATTATTTAGAGATAAGAGCCAAATTAGCTCTTATAGGCGGAGGTCGATATGTCCCGTTATCCATGCAAGCAGTGTTTAAATATAATCAGCCTTTACTCTAATGCAGCATAATTGTTCATTTGAAATAGCTTTTTTTTTTTCCTTTTTTTTCCCCTTTTTTTTTTTTTTTACTCCATTCAATGAGTCATTAAAATATTCAAAGGATAATGCAGTGAATTGGAAATGAATTTCTCCCATTATCCTGGATCTATCCTGTAAAGCATCAGGTAACCAGGCAGAGTCGGAACCAGTTTACGGAGCAATCCAGTAAACAAGGCTTTCCATTTCGTGTTCAGCAGGGGAGGGGGAAATAAAAAAAAAATAAAAAATTTAAAAAAAAAAAAGGGAGAAAATCCTGCTCTTCAAATGGAAAGCTTTCCATCTTTATTCCCCCTCCTTGGGGAGGAGGAAGGGGGAGGGAGGGAGAGCAGCGAATTTGTGCTCCGCTAAAGCCTCGCTGCTTTAACTTTTATTTTTATCAAAATATGTTTGTAACAGAAAGTCGTTATGGAAACCAGTTCTACCAGCTGGGGAGAAAATCCTGCGCCAGGCTGGAGCGGAGCGGGACCCACCGGGCACCGCCGCCCCCCCGGCACCGCTGGGATCACCCCGCCGACCCCTTCCCCGGGCGGGCGATTGGGGAAACTGAGGCACGGAGCTGGTCGGAGCCTGGGCTGGGGTCAGATGGGGGAAATGTCTCAGATTTGGATGAGATCCGTGTCCCCCCAAACACCCATCCCATTAAGTGACTTTTCTCCCCACGGTGGCCGCGCTGGGGTGCAGCCCCCCCGGAGCTGCCGGCGCTTTGCAGGGTGGGATGGGGAACCCACGGGTGTGGGACTGGGGGGGTTGGAGGGACCCCAGCATCCCTGCCCGGTCCCAGGGGTCCCGGCATCACTGGTGGCCTTTGGTGGCATCGCTTGCTCCGGCGGTGGCATTTGTCAGAGCGTTCCTCCGCGGCGGCTGATAAACAGGCTCCGGGTTGCAAGTGTCACCATAGAAACAGGTGCTATCTTAAGCAAACAAGGGCTTTATTAACCTGAAAAGTTAACGGGGTTTTTTTTGCACGATGAGAAGCTGGGAAGGGAGCCGTGGGGGGCTGGCTGCTCCCCCCCACACCCAGCCCTGCACCTCAGCCAGCATCCCTGTCCCCATCCCAAAGGGACACCGACCGCAGCAAACTTTGTGCGGCGCGGGGTCAGGCTTATCCAAAATGTCTGGATTTATTAAAAATAATAAAGATTGGCTGTTAATTGCCAGATGCTGTTATCCCCACCCTGGGATGCCGGATGGATGCGCCGGGGACACGTTGGCAGAGCCGTTGCCATCGGGATGCGCTCAGCATCCCGGCAGCTGGGAGGGACATCCCGTAGGGACAAGGGATGCTCTTGAGTGGCTTCATTGATGGTTTATTTATTCCCCATTTATTGGGGGAAAAAAAAAAATCAGCTTGTGGGTATCCTGCAGGAAGGAGGGATCCCTGCTTTGGGAGATGCCGGAGTGCTGGGTGGGGTTCTGTGGTCCTGTCGCCATCCAGCACCCGCGGTCCCCAAGGTGCCACACTGGGGGATGGCTGGTCCCCACCGTGACTGGGAATGGGGCAGAGGGACCGGTCGTATCGTTCCTCCTCGCTGGGACCTTTTCGATTTGGTGATAAAATCAAGGGTCTGAAAGGGAAAGAACAGAGGGAAATGTCGGTTTAATTGATGACTTGGTTCCTTGGAATAGTCGGTGCCGCGGCGTGAGTTTCTGTTGGTGCTGTTAACAAAGCTTTTAATATAAGAAAAAAAACCCAAAATAAGCATAAGAGGGTGCTACTGGGGTGTCGTTTTCTTTGCACTTCGGGCTGCTTTGGTCCTCCAGAGGCACGTGGGAAGGTCGAGTCCCCCCAGAACTCCATCGGGAGCCTCGGCGCTGCCGTGTTTGCCGGGACCGGACCCAGGGCGGGTGTTTGCCGGGACCCCAGGGCGGGTGTTTGCTGGGACCGGCCCCAGGGCGGGTGTTTCCCCGCCGAGGTTGGGGTTGAGCAGGTTTCCCGTGAGCGCTGTCCCAAGCTGAGTGCCAGCCGCTGTTATTCACGCCCCGCAGACTGATGGGGTTTAATCGCTGTCGCTCTCAGGCTCTCTGCAAATATCATAGAAAAGGGGCTTTTGGGCTAATTGTTTAAAAAGTTCGGAAATGATGTGTAGAAATTAGAGGTGGATGTATTTTGAAGAGGAAACTGTTTCTATCACCTTCAAACATCATTTTTAGTGGACAGCACTGGGATCAGGCAGCTTACGGTACGATGCTGCCCAGGGCTGCGATGCTGGAGCAACACGGGAGCAGTTGCCGCTGCGGGAAAAGCACCAGCAAAGCAGCACTGGCCCAAACTGGGGGAGACTGGAGCTGCTCAGCTGGGGAAATTCTGGGGCAGCAGGGAAAGAGGGATGGGAGCTGGGGCAGGGTCAGAGCTGCAGGGTGAGCAGGAGGTGGGGAAAGGTCTGGTTGCAGAGGCACGTGTGTTTGCACAAGTGTGTTTGCACAAGTTGTATCTGCACAAAGAGGTATTTGCACAAGTTGTATCTTTGCACAAGGATGTGTTTGCACAAGTTGTATCTTTGCACAAGTGCATGTGTTTGCACAAGGATCTATCTTTGCACAAGCATGCGCATTTGCACAATTGTGTATCTTTGCACAAGTGCATGCGTTTGCACAAGTATCTATCTTTGCACAAGCGTGCGCGTTTGCACAGTTGTGTATCTTTGCACAAGGATGCGCTTGCCCAAGGCCATCGTGAGCCCTGTCCCCGAGTTGGCCGTGGTGCTGCCCCTCCTTGAAGCCTGTGCTGACCCCCAGCACCGCGGCTTTGCCCCCAGCTCATCCCCCGGCAGCTCAGCACCTTCCCCTCCTGCACACTCGAGCGCAGGTCCGGAGGCAGTGCCGGGGCTGCCAGGCTGCGCCAGCCGTGCGTTATGATTATTATCATTATCCTGCCAAGGAGCCGTGATGAGCGAGATGATGACGGCGGCTACAAAGAGCCTCTTGTTCACAGAGAACTGCTCGCGAGTTTTTCCGCTCAGCCCCGTCCCGCGGATGCTCTGGGCTTTGCTCGGCCCCTGCCGCGGCTCAGGGATGAATTTAGGGTGAAGCCGCAGCGCTCAAGCATTCAGCATCCAGAAATCTGCCTGTTCTTGGGGTTATTTGGGGTGGGTTTGGGTAAGACACACTTTTTTTTGTACTTGATGGGAGCAGCCCCACGGATCGGTCCCTCTGCCTTCGTCGTCGCCGCAGGTATCGCCGGTATGCAGATGGGAATTCAGGTTTTTTTTCCCTCGGTGCTTCTCTTCCATTTAACGTGCAAAGGCTAATAATTTGTCACAATTCAATAACGCGGAGGTTACAAACACTCGCGCTGCTGTTTATTTAAACGGTGCTTTGATAATTAGCTCCTCTTCACGAGAAGAGAATAAATCAGATAAAACGTACCGAAATGGTAGGGAGATTATTTTGCAGATTAATTTTATTTTCCAGCTGAGATGCTCCCAGCAGCCAGGTGCCCACCAGCTCCCAGCTCCATCCCAACCCGCGTCCCGAGCCGCTGCGCAGGTATCGGCGTTCGGAGACACATCAGCCCGGGCTGATGCCTTGTTGCATCTCCAAAAATTTTTTAAAAAATGATTTTTCTGCCTCTTTTCCCTTGCTGCTGGGCTCTATCCCTCCAGCTTTGCCACAGCAGTGGCCAGCCCCATGGCACGCTGAATTTCCCTCCGCTTCAGCTCACCACTTGTTTAGTAACGAGGGAAAAATAAAAATTAAATCAGGAATAAAGTTGTGCCGATGCGATGGGGAGCTGGGGGCAGGTTTACCCATCACCATCAGACGCGGAGAGCACACAGCTCTCGTCGGCATCGCATCCCCACCACTCTGGGGATAGTCTCTGAAACGGGTCCAGGGGATGGAATTTCTTGCAAACTCTTGCCCGCATCCCCTGTGAGCATCCGGGGACCCCGGACCCGGAGGAGGGACCATGCGGTGGCCGGGTCTAGCTTGGAGGAGAGCGGCTAATCCATGATTAATGGGGCATGTGTGGCTGTGTGGGAGCCATCGGTGTCGGAGGAGGGAACTCCTACAGCACCCCGGTCATGAATCATTTGAAAGGCAAATTTGTGCAGTTACCAAGGGAACGGAAGAAAGGAAGGGACTTCCCTTTGCCGAAATGACTCGCGCTCTGATGCGGCTGAGAAAATCGCTCCAAAAAAAAAAAAAAAAAGGGAAAAANGAAAAAAAAATAAAAGAAAACTCGAAGCTGTGACTAAGCAGCAGAAGTTATGTAAAGCGCTCGCTGGGAAGTGCAGGGGAGGGACAGCACATCCTGCCGCTGCCCACGGCGGTGGCGGGGGGCGGCTGCCGGCCCCCTTCTCGCCTCCCCGGGGAGCGGGGGCGAAGCCGCGCCGGCTGGCCTGCTCCTCGCCTCTTGCCCTTGCTCATGCAGGTGTTTAAAAAATCCGAGCATCCTGCCTGGGTGCTCTCGCTGGATGGGGGCATCACCCCCGGATCAGGACCAGGCACCCGCATCCCCCTCCTCAGCATCACCCTCACCCGTGGTCCCCCAAGGAGGGGATGCTGCTGCCGTCATCGGGACAATGTCCTTGCTCCAGCCCTGGGGACAGTTTGGGGTGCTGGGGGGGATGCTGTGCCCCATGGGGTGCTGTGGCATCACTGGCAGCAGGATGGGTGCGTGGAGCCAGGCTGTGTCCGTAGGGAATGGGACGATGTGGGAAATGATGCTGCAGACTTTGCACAGGGATGCTCTTGGCAGTGACCGATTTGGCACATCGCTGTCAGGGCTGGGCTCGTGGTCAGGGGTGGGATGCTCTGCTCTGCGCCCCGTGGGAGCTCAGGAAAGGGTCAGATGCTTGGTTTGGGGCTTGGCATCCAAATTCAGGGGTGCTCACACAAATTTCANTGCTCATCTAAATTTAGGGGTGCTCACACAAATTTAGTGGTGCTCATCTAAATTTAGGGGTGCTCACCCGAATTTAGAGGTGCTCATCCAAATTTCAGAATGCTCACCCAAATTCAGGGATGCACATCCAGATTTAGGGATGCTCACCCAAATTTTGGGATGCTCACCCAAATTTAGGGGAGGGATGCTCACCCAAAGGATGCTCACCCAAATTTAGGGATGCTCATCCAGATTTAGGGATGCTCACCGCAATTTAGGGATGTTCATCCAGATTTAGGGTTGTTCACCCAAATTTCAAGATGCTCACCCAAATTTAGGGATGCTCATCCAGATTTAGGGATGCTCACCCATATTTCAGGATGCTCGCCCAAATTTCGGGATGCTCACCCAAATTTTGGGATGCTCACCCAAATTTCAGGATACTCATCCAAAGGGTGTAAAAGCCCGTGCATGGCGGGTGCACCAGCCGCTCCTCCGTGGCGAGGGGATGCGCGGGGCACACACAGGCACCTTCAAAACTCAGAAATCTGCTTTCCCTCTGAAAAGGGTGAGCAGCAAAAAGCCGGAGCCGTGGCAGCGAGATCCTCAGCAGCAGCAGCATCATCTCGGCGGAGCCCCAGCCACGCCGGGAAGATGTTTGGGATCTTTTCCAGCTTCCGCCTGGGAGCCCCCGAGCCCGGCGGGGAGCCGCAATATCTCCCGAAAAGGGAATGCAGAGGCAGCTGCAACGGTGGAGGAAAACCCTCTCCCTGCCCTCCCCGGAGTGCCACAGACGCCGAGCTGGTGTCTGAGCAATTAGTCACCGCGAGAGCGCCGAGGCTTCCCTCCTCCACAGCCCGGGCTGTCCCCCCACACAGGCGAACCAGCAGAATGCTTAATTGGAGTTCCTCACACCTACCCGGGGTGTAGCCTTAAACGAAGTGACAGCGCGCTGGAAAAGCGCTGGAGTCAGACCCTGGGAGCCGCGGGTTGCTATGGAGTTGTTGGCTTCTGGTTTGAAAAGAAAGTGGGGAAAAAAAAAAAAAAAAAGATGTAGCAATCCCAATCCCAAAGCTGAGGATGCTGCCGATGGTGGGGCTGGTCCCTGGGGGGTCTGTGGCTTGATGGGGATGCTCAGCCCTAAAAAAGGGGTTTTATGCCCCATAAAGCTGCCAGCGAAGTTGAAAATTTGGTGATGGTTAAGAAACCCTGTAAGGCTCCCGCATCACCTGGAGAGGGAGGGGGTAGGAAGCTCATCCCTGCATCCCATGGACGGGGAGAGGATGGGAGAGCTCGGCAGGGCAGGGAGCATCCCGCGGGATCCGGGGCTTTTGCTCACTCATTACTCTTGGAGCCATGTGGGATGCATCAGGGAAGTCCCCAGAAAATGTGTCCCTGGAGGTGGCGAGGCTGGAGTTTGACCGAAGGATTAGGGTTTTTTTTCCATCTGAAATGTCCAGTGAGGATTTTAAGCCGATTTAAATCGGTTTCTCACCCCGTGCCACGGTCTGGTTGGGTCAGCCAGGGATGGTGCAGCATCGGGACCCCCGTAATGGGGATGCCCGTGTACCCCCACCCCATAGCACCCCATCACCGACAGCTTCATATTCTTCCAAAAGATGCTTGGGCTCAACTTTTGGGGCCTTAAATTGCGGTGAGAGGGTACCGGGACCTGAGCCCCCCCATGCTGCCCATCGCCAGGCTCTTGCTCGGGAGAGGGAAATTGCAGCTTCGTTCCCATCAGGAACAACTTGTTTTCCCCCTAAAACAGAGGCGCTGTGCAGGAGGGAAACAGGATATCATTTGTGGCTTCGTGCAAAAATCGTCTTTTTTTATTCTTGTCGCTTTGGGTTCTATTTAAAATTTGGGTATTCTGAGACAGAATGTCATTTCAAAAGGACAAAACCGCCTCGAGTTCCAGAAAATGGTGAAATCAGCTCAAGGGCGGCTTGTTTTTTTGGGAACACAGTTCTTCCCCAAGACCCCCCAGATGGGTTCTGTGGCCGGCACAGGATCTGACCCCATCCTGCTCCATCCTGCCAAAGATGCTGCACCAAGGAGCATCCCTGGTACCAAAATGCCCTTTTTTCCCCCCAATCCCTCCGCTAGCCAGTGGCATGGGTACACCCAGAGGATTTACAACCCTCTGCTGTGCTGGGACCTCTCCGCTGCCTCGAACCCGACCCCAAACCCCTACACGTGGGCAGGGACGATCGTTGCATCCCCATCGATCCCATCCACTGCCGCCCAGCGCTGCCCTTCGTCGATAAACCATCACCTCTCGCGGGACATCGCTGGCAGGCTTCAAAAGATCATCCTGACGCCGGGGCATTTTGCTTCTGCACCGATTAATTAGCGCATCGTAAATGACTGGGAAAGGAGGTGGCAGGTAAATGCAAGAGCAATTAAATCTCCAGCGCCTGCGCCCCTCCGACCCCGCTCCCGAGGCATCGATCCTGCTCGGGGGAAGCGATGGGGTGGGATCGCATCCCTCTGGTATTGGGGGAAAAAAAAGGTTTTCCCCAAGCTGGGATCTGCTTGTGGCTCTTTGGGCAGGCGCGGGCGGCTGGCTCGCCTCTCCCCAGCGAAACGTGATGGTTTTATTCCCCTGCTGTTGGGGAACGAGGGCAGGAATAAGGTAGGAGAGCGAGGAAAACCCTCCGCTGGCTTTCCCTTGATGAACTGAGCTAATTTCTCTCTTTAATGGTTAGCTCCGGAGCTGAACGCGAGGCTTTCCTCCTGCACAGCAAACCCTCTCCCACACACAGACAAATAGGCTGAATATTTAATTGGAATTCCTCACACCTACGGGGTAAAGCCTTGTCAGTAGAAATAGAGCCCATCGCCAGCTGGCATCCCCGCACACCACCCACCTTCTCTCTTCAAAAGAAATCCCTCCTCGGCCTCCCCGCTTCCATCCACACCCACGGTGGACCCCCCCCCAGCTGTGGGAGGATGCTGTCCCCCCGATGCTGTCCCCCCAACCCTTGAGGTGCCCTCTCGAGCCTGTCCCCATGGCCATCGTGCTGGGGGACGCACCCATCACCCATCATCTGCACCACCGTGGAGACATGACCCTCACGGATCAAACAGGAGTGAAACCCCCCCCAAGGATGGCAGGAACCCCAACGTGGTCCCAGGCTGGTGGCAGGGGACCAAGAGCAGCAGAGGGCACTGCCGGGCTGTCTGCCTGCACCCTGCCCTGCCTGCACCCTGCCCTGCCCCTACCTCGCCCTGCCCGTGCCCGAGTGATGCAACACGTTGCCCAACGCAGGCAGAGGGGCGGTGGTTTGGCAAGGGGGGGTGCAAGCCCCCCGGTTGCAAGCCCTGGAGGGATGGTCACTGTGCCCGCTCCCAAAAATGCCTCTTCCCCTGACACCATCCTGGCCAGCGTGCGGTGTACCCCCACGGCAGCAGAGCTGATGGGGATGCGGGGTCCGGAGCCCTGCCTGCAAGGTGCCCCCATCACGGATAACCTGTCCCGGAGGAGTCCTCCAGTTCAGATTTTCCAGGGATAGANTGCAAGCCCCCCGTTTGCAAGCCCTGGAGGGATGGTCACTGTGCCCGCTCCCAAAAATGCCTCTTCCCCTGACACCATCCTGGCCAGTGTGCGGTGTACCCCCACGGCAGCAGAGCTGATGGGGATGCGGGGTCTGGAGCCCTGCCTGCAAGGTGCCCCTGTCATGGGCAGCAGATGAGCCGGCGGCACCGATAACCTGTCCTGGAGGAATCCCTCTGTTCAGATTTTCCAGGGATAGCCAAAGCCGGTGGCCAAAATGGGACGAGGAGGGAAGAAGCAGCCAGGGAGCAGCTGGGTGCTGAGACCCTGACAGCCCAGCCAGCCCCCTGGGAAGGGCTGGGGCTGCGTGTTGCCGGCTGGAGCACACGTGTGTGCACACACCCCAGTCAGTCGAGGGGTTTTGGGGACCCACAGGGGCTGGGCACGGCAGCAGGGCAAAGCCAGGCGTGGGAATGCTTGTGATGGGGATGCTCGGTCCCCGTTTGGGATGCTCAATCCCTGTTCAGGATGCTTGGTCCCCATTCAGGATGCTCAGTCCTCATTTGGGATGCTCCGTCCCCTTTTGGGATGCCCATCCCTGTTTGGGATGCTCAATCCCTGTTCAGGATGCTTGGTCCCCATTCAGGATGCACTGGCCTGACCATCCCCACTCAGTTCCACCACTGGGACAGCTGGGTGGGTGCTGGGGACGATGGCAGCTGTCCCCTGCCCCTTCCCACCTCCGTAGCAGGACCTGGGACACAAGAGCATCCCTGGGCAGGGGGTGGGGAGGGGACAGCCAGGCTCAGTCCCCAGCGAAAGGGCTCTTCCCCAGGGATGCAGAGCCTGGGGTGCCCATGGAGGAGGAGCAGGAGGAGGAAGGCAGCGGGTCGTGACCCCAGGAACAGGGGGGGTTTACAGCACCACGCACTGCTGGGCTCTGCTTTCATATCCCCCCTCGTCTCCTCAATATCTCCTTTGGTTCCCAGCAGAATTGCTCTTTTCTCATCTCCCACCTTTTCCTTTTCCCTCGCTCCTTCTCCTCGTACCTCTCTCATCCCAGGTTTCAAAGACCCCCCCTCCATCCCCTGCAGGGACCAGCCGCCATATGCGATTTTCTTTCCCTTTCTTGTTTTTTTGGTTGTTTTTTTTTTTGCTCTAAAGTCTCCCCATGCCTTTGTCTGAACGAGCCAGGTTAAATATTCCGTAATCAGTGTAATAATACACCTGGACTCGTTTGCGAGATATCTGCCTTTTGTACTGCGACAGGACATTAATAGTAATTATTCTGCTTTGTAATTGGAGCTTTAAATACTAATTCAAACAGCCAGAGGAAAACCAATTAGTGCTAATTTATCTCTATGTGTTTTGGAGAGCCTGTGTCTGTCATACTGTGAAGAAATAGGTTGGTAATTAGTACAGTTGGGTGGTAGATAGAAGTAATTATCAGATTCTTTCATGTTCTTTAAAGGAAAAAAAAAAAAAATCGCAAGGCCTCATGACTCTTCCTTTCCGAGGGCGTTTGCAACGCGGTGGGGGGTGCGTCGTGGTGCGGGACAGCTCNCTGAGCCATACCCTATGCATCTGAGCTGTACCCTATACATCTGAGCTGTACCCTATGCGTCTGAGCCGTACCCTATACATCTGAGCCGTACTTTGTGTGTTTGATCCGTTTAAGCCAAAACCTTTGCATTTGAATCCTACCCTATAACCTGTGTGTTTGAGCCAGACCTTGTGTATTTGAGCCGTACCCTATGTATTTGAGCCCGACCCTATATGTTTGATCCAGACTCTATGCATTTGAGCCATACCCTACATGGTTGAGCCGTACCCTATGCATCTGAGCCGTACCTTAGGCATTTGATCCATACTTTGTGTTTGAACCAAACCCTATGCATTCAAATCCTACCCTATAACCTACAAGTTTGAGCCAGACCCTATATATTTGAGCCAGACCCTGTGCATTTGAGCCAGACCCTATATATTGGAGACAGACCCTATATATTTGAGCCAGACCCTATATATTTGAGCCAGACCCTATGCATACGAGCCATACCTCACACATCAGCTATACCCTGTGCATTTAGGGGAACACCAGCCGTGTCCAAACGGCTCCGTCCCCATCACCCCTGTCCCCATCATCCCTGTCCCCATCACCTCCTCCTGTCCCGTCGCTTTGCCGCCCAGGAGGCAGCAGCAGGTTCCTGGAGGACGCTGGCTCCCGCCACATGCTGCTCTTTTCTTTTATTTTTTTTTTTCCTTTTATTGGATAAGAGGATCTCGAGGTTTTTCTATGCGGGGAGGATTTGGTTTGTGGTTACTTCCATTTCCCCCCCCCGTGTCGTGCTATTAAAAGAATAAATAACGCTCGGAGCAGTTGTTCACCCCGACAGGATGCGGGGCCGAGGCAGAGCAGGAGTGCAGCGGGATCTGCAGGAATTCGTTAATGGCCCATTCTGTGTTTCCTTTTCTCTTTAAAAACCCTCGGAGTGGAGTTACCTTGGTAATAATAAAGTGCACGATTCTAGGAGGGAGGGAACAGATTCGTATTTTGATTAAACGGATTTTTCCTCCTCCCCTCCTTGCCCCTTTTATTCCTGCCAATTTCAAATTTTTGTTTAGGGAAAGGAAAAGCAAAAAAAAAAAAATTATAAGCAAATGCTAATGATGGGGGGAAAAAAAAAAAAAGCACATTTTTTCAAGGAAGGGGAGAAAATGCCGTTAGAAGTCTTGTATGCAAAGAGGTGCCGGGGGGCACGATATATCAAAGAAAATATAATACACCCAGGTTAAAACTAATGATTGCCATATAATTAGACGTGAACCATTGTGCTATAAATGTGTGTTCTTCAGCGTGCTGTGATTTTACAGTAAAAGAGAGAGAGAGAGCGAGCGAGAGAAAGGAAGACAGAAAAACACAGAACCCAGCAACATACTATAAAAAGCACTCTGTTGACTTTTCTGCTGTTTAGTATTCCTTGCCCGTACTCCCCCGGGAGTATGTAATTAGTGCTTTATGAAGAGTGCATTTAAAGCAGTTTAATATTCACCTCATTCAGTCTGAAACAATGTGATCACTGCTTAGACAAATCACTGCTCCTTACTGACATCCTCTGTCAGTACATTACCTCTGAAAAGACCTTTCAAGAGGCTTGGATGTTAATTAGTTGTCTATCATGTATAAACAGAGCACTGAGCAGAAGGGCTGCACCAGGCCAAAGACACAGAGGGAAATACTGGAAAGACTTTTTTCTTCTTTTTTTTTTTTTTTTTTTNTTTTTTTTTTGCCTTCCCTTTTTTAATGAAAATTCCTGGCTTTCTCGTCCCCCCGGTTCGCGGAGTTTTTTTGCGTGGCCCTGGAGTGGAGCCTGGGTTTCCCTGCCGCTGGGTGTGCTCCCAGGGATGCTCCCAGCCTGGCCCCGTGGCTCTCCTCTGTCCCGGCTCTGCGGGCGAGGTGCTGCCGGAGCCCTGCTGGCCCGTGGAGCATCCTCTGCTCTGGGTGGGCACCTGCTGAGCTGCCCTTAGTGTGAGCATCCCTGCCTGCATCCCAGGCCTGCATCCCTACCTGCATCCCAGTGCTACATCCCAACCCTGCATCTCAGCCCTGCATCCCAGTGCTACATCCCAACCCTGCATCACAGCCCTGCATCCCAACCCTGCATCCCAGCGCTACATCCCAACCCCATCTCCAGTCCTGAATCCCAGTGCTACCTCCCAGCTGTTCATCCCAGCCCTGCATTCTGGCCCTATATCTGGTCCTTGCATCCCAGTGCTACACTCCAGCCCTGCATCCCAACCCTGCATCCCAGCGCTACATCCCAACCCCATCTCCAGTCCTGAATCCCAGTGCTACCTCCCAGCTGTTCAGCCCAGCCCTGCATTCTGGCCCTATATCTGGGTCTTGCATCCCAGTGTTACACCCCAACCCTGTATCCCAACCCTGCACCCCATCCCTGCATCCCAACGCAGCATCCCAATCCCACATCCCAGTGCTACACCCCAGCCCTGTATCCCAGCCTTACATCCCTGTACTGTATCCCAATGCCGCTCCCTTCGGAATCACGAAGCTGCTGCTGGGTGGGACGGGGCAGGGCACCCCCCCTCTCTGGCAGCACCTCACCGTGGGTTGGGATATTCCCACCTGGACAGGGGCAGGGCGATGCTGTGGGATCCCAGCTGGGGCTGGGACCGGGCACCACGGGAAGGTGCTTTAATCCCAGCACTGACACCAGTTTAGCAACTGAACGTGCTGAGCGAGCGCTTCCGCACCTATAAAATGTGGTTACTGACACCCACCCACTTTCCTAACGTGCTGGGAAATGAATGGATGGGAAATACGACGGGAAAAGGAAATATTGCTGCTTAAACCCCAGTTTAGCTCAGCACGGTGGCTTTACAAAGCCCCGTCAGTTTGCTGCGATGCTCCAGCTCTCCCTGGCAGGGATGCGCCCGCCGTCGCAGCCCTCCTGCATGGGACCAGCACGGGAGGGGGACGAGGGATGGGGGAGCGCACGGGAGACCCGGCTGAGTCCCCTTATCACGCCCCAAAGCGGCTCTTTAGCCATTCCAAGAGACCCTTCCCATCGCTGCGCCCTGCCACCCCGGGTTAAACGTCTGGCGGATGGCGGCGGTCGCCTCACCCCGCCTGCCCCCGATTTATCTTCTCAGGGAAATCCAGCAGACGGGGACGGTGCCTGACCCCTCTGTCCACCACCCGGCCCCCATCCGGGATGCTCCCAGCCCCGCGCCCTCCTTCCCCACTGCACCTTGTTCCCCGTGCACATCCCCGCATCCCCCCTGCGTGTCCCCGGTGTCCCCTCATGCCCCTTCCCTGGATGCGAGGCACCGTCCCGGGAGCTGCTCCCAGCTCAGCTCAGCAGTGGGGCTGGGGAACTGGGAGCTGTGGGAATCCTATTACCGGCTCCATCTGGCAGCCCCCACATTTGGGCGCCCACCAGCCAAATCCCACAAATCCAACACTTCCCGGGGCCGGGGTGGCCGCTCGCTCCCCACGGAGGTATTTACGGGGCAGCCGAGGTCCAGCGCTGCCCTTTCCCTTCGCCGAGCCGCAGACACGGATGGGAGCAACAGCCAAGGCTTGAAACCACTGGGGGCTTTGGGGGAGAGCCCCCAGACCCCACAGCCAGGCTCCCCACTCATGCACGGGGCGGGGACACATGGAGCATCCCCACGGGTACCGTCCTGAGCCCCCCAGCCACCGGGCAGCGGCTCCACACCCTGCAGCTGGGGGTTTTTCCCCCTTTCTCTCCCTTCTGCACCGGTTTGTTTCCCTGGCACTCTCTTAGTCACGAAGGTGAGGCACCGACAGAGGCACAGGCATCAAAAACAAGAGGTGATGAAACGCCGGCAATAATTAAGTTGCACGAAATCACCGGGCCCCCGGTGGCACCCTGCCAAAAGCGCTGAGGAAACTGGAGCACGAAGGAGCTGAGTTATTATTAATAATCGCCAGCGCCCTCGTGAACAACAACCTATTTTGCACCAAAGGAGTGGGAAGGGAACAGCCAGTAGTAGGGACCGGGATGGGGACAGGACCATCAGCGCAGGGGACAGAGCAGGGGACAAAGCGCAGGTCCCCATCCTGCTGGCTCTGCCGGTGCACGGTGCTGCACATCCCACTGGGATGGGATATATGGGACTGGATCCATGCTGGGACCATCAGCATAGGGGACAGAGCAGGGGACAAAGCGCAGGTCCCCATCCTGCTGGCTCTGCCGGTGCACAGTGCTGCACATCCCACCAGGATGGACGTTTATGGGACCAGATCCATGCTGGGACCATCAGCACAGGAGACAAGTTCCAGGTCCCCATCCCACTCTCTCTGCTGGTGCACGGTGCTGCACATCCCACTGGGATGGGGATACACGGGACCGGATCCATGCTGGGACCATCAGGACAGGGGACAAGCCCCAGATCCCCATCCCACTGGCTCTGCTGGTGCATGGTGCTGCACATCCCACGGGATGAGGATATATGGGACCGGATCCATGCTGGGACCATCAGGACAAGGGACAAGCTCCAGGTCCCTCTCCCTGCTGGTTCACGGTGCTGCACATCCCACTGGGATGGGGCTGGATCCATACTGGGACCATCAGCGCTGGGCTGGGCTGGGCTGGCCGTGCTGCAGGCAACCCAGGGCCAGAGCAAGTCTGCTCCCGCCGCGCATCGGCCACGCAACGCCGAGCCTTACGTAAGGGCGGCCTTATCCGCCTGCCATCGGGGCTCGTCCTCGCAGCGGGCTGCAAGCGAGAGCTCCCGTTCCCAGTGCGTGGGCGAGCTCTGCTAGCCCCGGGCTGGGCATTGCACAGCTCCTGCACCTCTGCCCGGCCCTGCCTGCAGCTTGTTTGCACCCTGCATGCAACAGGCTGCGATTGCCGGCTGTGCAATCCCCGATCGGCAGCTGATAGTGGGCTTTGCAGGCTGTTTGGGATGTGATTGGGCTTTGCAGGGTCTTCGGGATGCGAGTGGGCTTTGCAGGGTGTTTGGGATGCATTTTCCCTGTGTTGTGCTGGGCTTTCACCCTTCAAGCTCTCAGGAAGGTGCTGGGTGCGTGCCTTGGCTGCTCTGCAGCATCCTCCGGGTCTTTGCTCGGTGACGTGCTTTAAGGAGCGAGGAAGCCCCCCAGCACCTGTTGCTGGTGGAGGTGCTGGTGGAAAGGATGCTCCAGCTCCCACAAACCTTCCTGGGTACCAGCGTGCTTTTTGGGGAGAGAAAAAGAGCCCTTAGTGCAGAGAGTCCTTCTCCAATGAATGCTGAGTCGATGGCTTCACACTGCATGGCAGGACAAGGCTCGTTTAGGGTTTGATCGCACTCGGCTCCATCTCTGCAGGACCCCAGAGGTTTGGGGCTGATTTCGGATGCTATATGGCTGTGGGCAAAGCCTGGTCCCCAGCTCCCCCCACCATTCCCACATCATCAGGGGAACCATCCCCACCTGGTCCAAATCCTCCCTGGTGGGGTAAAGCCACGGGTGTCGAAATTTCGGAGAGCTGTAAATCTAACGTGGCGGTAAAACCTTTTAAGCCTCTGTCTGCAACGCGCAGGTAAACCTTTAATTCCCCGACAATACAGAGCTAACTCCCAGCTAAATCCTTAATTCCCGCGCGCCGGAGCCCCGCGAATTCGCCTCTCTGCAGCCCAGGTCCCGTCTGCAGCGAGCGGCATCGGCTGCAGCATCCCTGCTCTGGATGGGATCTGTGTGCTCCGGGTGGAAAAGTCCCTGAAAATAGCTGTGCCCCAGGTTCTGGAGCATTTATTGCATTGATCAAAATCTTTAAAATGCCTTTTGCATCTCTGTAAAATAGGAATAACGCCAGCTCCTGCATCCCTGCGCTGCCCTGGGGTTGCAGCGGGCGGGGGGACGATGCTTGTGTCCCAGCTCCCGTCCGTCCCCCCTCCTCTAAAATATCTGAAATATTTCCAGCTGATGTGACATGTTGGAATGAGCCCGTTGCCTGCTCCGGGCTCATAAAGCATCCCCAGCATCCGTGGAAAGACTTTTCCCCCCTCCGGAGCCTGCCGGAGCCGATCCCCGTGCGATAGCGAGAGGGTGCAGCTGCGGAGAGACCCATCCCAGGGGATGCCGAGGGAGCCCGACGGGTTTGGGAGCTCATCAACAGCGTGATGACAGCGCCGGGGATTGCTCCACGCGTTGTACAACGCGGGTCCCAGCTGCCGGGAGAACGTTTCCCAACCTGGCGAAACCTGTACAGACGACCCCCCTCTTTCTTAAGCAATTTTCCTGACTCAAGATCCCACCCCGAGTCCGCGGGAGATGGATCTCTGCTGCCTCTTACAAAACATCGCCATCCAAACTGGTTTTCCCATTAATCCCGCTTTCAGGGATTATTTTTTTTTAATTTTTTTGGGGTGACCACGGGTGCTGTTGGCTCTTTGGAAGGTCTCGCATCGGACCACAGTGCTGCGTTGCCACGGCTTGGCTTTCCTCGGCTGGGGGGCTGAGCCCACCCACGGCATCAAACATAAATTAACCAAAATCGTGCTCTTTATAGGAAAAACTTGCCCAGGGCAGGAGGGAAGGGAACTGCTCCTTTGGGAGCTGGGCAAATCCAGGGGGGACACGGGGAGGGACCGTCCAGCAGTGCCAGGGGGGGATGCTCAGCCCTTCCTTAAATTAGTGGCCGTAATATCGACCCGGAGCAAATCCGGAGGACGACGCTGTGTCCTCCTCCCCAGCAGATTTCTAAGGGGTGAACAGTTTTCTAGACGAATCAAAAATTGCTGATTTTATTTCAGTGCTCAGCAAAAAAAGCAAAAAATTTATTTCAGCGCTCAGCAAACGGTCCTGGTGGGCTCAAACCCATCAGTAACACATCCTGAAGGTACGTCTAGAAACACCCGCAGCCTCTTCCAGCCTCTCCAAGACATAAATTCATTTTTCCCTCTTGGGGATGACCCGCCACCACTTTGCACGCATCCTGCCGGTGCTTTGCGACCCGGTGCCGGCGAGCGAAGGGTTACTGAGCCCCGTCTGCTCCTCTCCCCATTGCACAAGGGCGGGTTTGGAGTTTTACTACGAGTTTCAGACAACGAAGGTGTGTCTGCGCTCGGTGCCCGGTGTGTAGGCGTCGGGTTCAGCGCCGTCTTGTCAACACTTGAATATGTTGAGCATCACTCACGGGGCATTCTGTAAGAAACCTATTAAGTTAATTAGCGAGGCTCGGTGGGTGTGTGTGTGTGCGAGAGCCAGCGTGTGTGCCTCTCATGTTCAAAAATTGGGCTTTCGTCCTTGCGAGACACTTCTGATGCAAGCCCCGGCCTCTGGCTGCCGTGAGATGATCTCGGCTGCTGGAAGGGATGCGGGGCTCGCGCCGTGCCCGCCCGAGAGGCTGCGGGTTGGGGGGGGGTCAGGGTGGGACCCCCACCCTGCCTGCCTTGGGGATGCCCAACCCGCACATTGGGACCCTGCGACAGCCCTGGGTAGAGGCTGGGGAGGAGTTTAGGCTGTAGGTTTGTCCCAAATCTGTAGGGTTTTGGGGACTTGCCACCCTGCGGTGGCTCTGGTTAGAGGCTGGGGAGGGATTAGGATGTAAATTGGTCCTAAATCTATAGGGTTTGGGGACCTGCCACCCTGCAGTGGTCTTGGTTAGAGGTTGGGAGGAGTTAGGATGTAGATTGGTCCTAAATTCGTCACGTTTGGGGACCTGCCACCCTGCAGTGGTCTTGGTTAGAGGTTGGGAGGGGGTTAGGATGTAGATCGGTCCTAAATCTGTTGGGTTTGGGGACCTGACACCCTGCAGTGGCTCTGGTTGGAGGTTGGGACGGATTAGGATGTAGATTGGTCCTAAATCTATAGGGTTTGGGGACCTGCCACCCTGCGGTGGTCTTGGTTAGAGGTTGGGAGGAGTTAGGATGTAGATTGGTCCTAAATCTGTTGGATTTGAACCCAAATGGGGCTCTGCCACCTGCGTGGGGCCAGCCGGAGCATCCCTTAGGTACCAGCAGCACTCGCTGCCGGCTTGTGTCGCCGTTTCTCCTCTGTTCCAGCACATTTTGACCCCTTGGTTTGGGAAAAGAGCTTGGGGGGGGTTGACACCTTTTGGTCTCTATTTTTGCACCACCACCCACAAGTGGCCCAAAATACTGGGGGCTGGATGTTCTTGGTGCTGGATTGTCCCCTTCCCCGTAGCAGGAAAACACGTTTTGCGCAGGGAGACGGTGCAGAGACACCCTCCAGCAGCACCGATGGCCATCCCTGGGGGGGGGTCACCCCCTCTGCTGCTCCTCTCCCCCCTTCCCACCCATTTCTCCGCCGCTTTTGCATCCCCCGGATGAGGATCCGCGGGTCTGAGCCCCGGCGTGGATAAGAGCAGGGCTGCTTGGGCGATGATGAAACACCGTGAGCGGCAGCACGTGCCTCGCCATCCCCTCCCGACTTTCCCCACGCCCCCACCCAGCCCGGCTCAAACGGGGCCACCGCCCTCCCCGCCACCCCCAAAATATGTAAAAAAAAATTAATTTTCCTTTTCTGGAGCCGGAGATGGGGTAGGGAGCAGGGCGAGTGCTGGGTGCTGGGTTTTTTTTGGGGGGGAGGCACCTGGGGCATTGCACAAACAGCCTCAGGTAGGGCAGCTCAGCCCCCCCACCCCCCCCATTCTTCTTCCCGCGCCCAGAGCATCCCGTGGGAGCCCGGATCCGGTGGACTTTTATGGAAGAACGGGAAGTCCATGGCACCGGCGGAGCAGCCTTGGCAGCCGCGGTGCTGAGCGCCCGCCAGCCGCGCAGAAGCACCGTTAACCCCTCATCCGCGGGGTGCAGGGCTGCTGGGGGGGTCCGCAGCCCCCCCAGGGGTATCTATGCCTTGAGTTGGGGGCTGGAGGATGCTCAGCAGGAAAACGGATGGTGGGAAGGCACTTCTGGCTCTTTCCCATCGTCTAAACGATCGCAACGGGCTCCTGAGCGTCCCAAAGCTCTCCTCCTTCAAGGACCCCCCCCCCTTTCATCCAAAAAAATAACACGCAGGAGGGAAGCAGGGGGGGGAGCTTGTGCTGCTCCAGCGAAGGATGTTTCCTGTTGGAGTTTCTCCCGTCCCAGGGGCAGCTCTGGACTCTCCCTCCACACGCTGCCAAGTCCCGCCGTCAGGAAGCGGCTTGTTGGAGGGGGGGGGACACACACACAGCAGTGGGGCCAAACCCACGGCAGCCCGGATGCGCTGGCGGGGGCCAGACAACACATTCTTCCCCCCTCCTGGTGAGTCCCTGCTGGGGCTGTCGTCATTCGATGCGAAGGGGAGACTTTTTGACCAATGAGGAAAAAAAAATAAAATTAAA
>VZTO01011420.1:185249-205705 GCA_013400615.1 Syrrhaptes paradoxus | reverse complement strand
CACTACCACCATCGCTGATGGGCCTGGCCTTGGCCGGTGGCAGGTCTGTCTTGGAGCTGGCTGGCGTTGGCTCTGTCATAGGGGACGCTTCTAGCAGCTTCTCACAGAAGCCACCCCTGTAGCCCCAATCTGCTACCAAAACCTTTCCACACAACCCAATACAATAGCCTTAAAGCTTCTCATCATTTTTTATCACACGTTAAGAGCAGACTCGACATAACTGTACAAGTAACTTAGATGATGGCATCTCTTGTGGTGGGAGAAAAGACTTGGGGCAGATTTTTTTAAAATAAATCTTGAAGATAGCCTTATGGATTGCAGTGCTTACCATAACTGGATGCCAAAGGAGGCAACAGGAGTACCAAAAAAATCTTGACCTAGTAATAACCACAAACTCTGCTTGCATTACTGCTTCTGGACCTTTCATCAGCAGGTTTTCAACTGCTGTCTAGAATCTGCTGGGTTCGTAAGTTACTTTTGAAGAATCTAAGTAGAAAGAAATTATGAAAAGCAATTGTATTAGCAGAAAACTTAAGCTTGCTACACTAAAAAAAAAAACCCCAAAGGACTTAAAGTTTGAAAACCACTCCCTTTGACAAGTGAAGTAGTTGTTTCCTCTCTTTAATGAGAAGTTCGTGGATTCCACTTTCCAGATTTTTGTGTACTCCCACAGTAGCATGCTACTTAACACTGAAAACCCCACTGCTGAATGTTATGCTGCTTCTGAAGAGCTGGTTTTCACAAAAACTAAACTAAGTCTTAATATATTTCTTTCGTATTTGAGGTTTTCCAGGAATTATGTTAATATCCTGGATTTTACATTCTTTAAAACAAGGTCCCTGCCTGTATCTGACAAGTGCCTAGCACAGCAAGACTCACTAATGCTATAGAATTTGAGCATATTGTATCACATCCTGCTTGAAATTTAAATGCTAGCATATGACTCAAACACAATAACATCTGATAATAGCCAAGTACAAGAAGAAAAGAAGCCTTTTTCATTAAGTCCAGGAAAACACAACAGTGGGAAAAAGTCTTGGTGCCCTTCCTCACATTATCTGCCCTTCCCAGAGCAGACTGGTTCATTGAATAGAACAAATATAAGACACGCACCATGTGTACCAGTAGAGTTATGAAGTTACTTGACTTTACATTCCAGCTTGATTTTAGAGGTGCAGAGAAGATCATCGGAAGACACTGAGATAGAATTACACAGGAAGGATGGGCATTCACCATTCATTTTTGCTGTAATCCTGAAACAAAGATAGCAAAATGCCTAGTCCAAATACAGATTGGAATCTCCTTAGCTAGAAATGCAGCTCAGGAGAGTGTAGGAGTTGACTGAAAGCAAGACACAATTCTGTTTCAACCCACTCCTCCTTAGCTGGTTAAGTCAGTGTTTATAACACCAACTCTCCTTACAAACAGAAAGGGCACTAGGTGAACAAGTCTGACTCCAGTGACAGTCACGGCTACTGTGGGTAGATTTAGTAAATACATAAGCATATTAATGGACTACATTTAACTTTTACTGTTCAGATGCTATCCGACAATTTGCAGCCTCCTTCTGTAATCACAAAACAAATAGGAACAGGGTTCTGCACCAACACAGATATAAGCAATGGGGTTCAGGTTACTACACCGAGTCTCAGCTAATAACAAAACATAACAGCTTTACACTAGGGCCCTCCTGTGGGCCCTTAATAAAGGAAGACCCTTTTCCTTATTCTTTCATGTTTTTAATGGTAACAGCAAATTTCTTTCCCTTTTATAAGTACAGTGTATGTTGTACCACTGGTGTCTCAAAGTGACTTTCTGCTCTTTATTCCTAAGGACATGGATTTATAAATTTTCTGATTTTTAAATTTCATAGTTAGTAATATGCTTTTTAGTTTTTATAGGACAATAAAATTGCTTGCCAGAGGTTTCTGACTTAAAACTCTACACAGCAGATTTATGCAGGCCTCTTGATCCTTCTTACCACATTTCTGCCAAGTTAAAATATAAAATAGCTGTTCTACTAATTGCACCCATGGATTTGTGTCCAATATCCAGATAGACTCCTAAAGCTGACTCCATTTTCCCTTTGATCTTGCATATCCTGTTGCTTGAAAGAATACAGACAGGTGATGGAAAGTGCTGGAGCTATTGCATGTACAACTGCTCAAAGACCAATTAACACCAAAAACCCCAAAATGAACAAGAAGCCACAATGGAACTAAACCCACAACAGCTGGTGGCCATCAAGGCAGTTTTCCCAGAGGGCAGAAGACTATTACTAATAGGATGGAAATACAAAATTTACTGAGACCAACTGTAACTGCTGATAACATATATTTAGAAGTGCCTCATTCCTCACATTTTCTGCAGAGTGAGAGCGAAGCTGGACAGCAATCATAACTTTTATTCTGGGGGAAAAAAGTGGGAACTGAAACATAGTACCTCTGAACAGTTAGTGCCAGGAGCTGATTTTACCACAATGCTATTTTCATCACATTTTAAAACAAAATTCAAGTGATTCTACCCATATCAATACATTAGTTCTCAGAGTAATCAATACAGTATAGTTCATTAGGAACTGCCCACTGAGATTCTCTTACATTTAAAATTATTTCAATTACTGCAAGACCTGGATGCTAGAACCTCCATCAGAAGATTAAATGAAGTTGTATGTGTTCCCTTTGTAACAGTAGAGGTTTTGAGATGTTTCAATCACATTACATAAACTTACATTCCTCTACTAACACAAAACATACACTCTTGGCCCAGGAGACAAATACTTCTTATGCTGTTTCCAGACAATAATTTTAACTACAAATCCAGAGTAAACATAACCTCTTCAGAGCTAGGAACACGTTTGTGTGCAGGGAGAACAGCTCGCTGCATTACAGTGATAACACCACCTACTGAAATCATGGCACATACTGAACAGACAGACACACGAGGGTCATGATGTTCTTTGACACAGTACTGAAAAAAGTCAGTATCAGAAGGTTGGAGACACTGAAAAATCAAGATTTTTTAATACGCTACCACCAAATAATATCTACTGAGAGGCAGAAAAGCTTTTTTTATTCAGTGATGATTCATTTGCAGCTCATTTATAAGACAAGTCGTAAGGGACTCCAAGAACAACTGTCCAACAGCACAAGTATAAGTTATAATGCATTTATTTATTATCTGATTTATAATACAGATGAAGCAACAGTGCTAAATAGAACAATTTATCATTCTGCCTGTTTTAAATGTGGTTCTTTCAGTGCCTCGGTGATGGTCTTCCAGAAGATGGCTGAGGCTGCCTGAATTTTGAGAGATACACAACAGAATCAGCAAAGGTATAAATGTTATATTCATGATGCTGAAGGTTCTTGTAAGTAGAATTATCAAATTCTTCTGGATCAGGCTCAGCAGCTGCTGTGCTCTCTGTGGAAACAAACAGTAACCGGTGACTACAAGAATGCCACACCAGAGGGCAATATTCTTAATTACAAGCCAGCCTTCATATACAGTCAGATCCCTCATCCAGTCAACATTAAAAAAAAAAGTCAGCAACTATAACAAAAGGATAAGTTTACTAAGTTCTGCTGGTAGCTTGTCTAGTCCTAAAACAGCACTTCAGTATGCGACAGGAGAACAGGAATCCGTACAAGTCATCTATACAGCACATGTTTCCAAATCCAAACTACCACCTAATGCTTGGGGAGGACAGGGCAGAACACTTCATTTATATTTTGAAGACATACGCCTGCATTTTCTAGCTTAGTCATAGTTGCCTTGGTTTTCACTCCAGACAGAACAGTA
The DNA here is from genome assembly GCA_013400615.1 of Syrrhaptes paradoxus. Lineage (NCBI taxonomy): Eukaryota > Metazoa > Chordata > Aves > Pterocliformes > Pteroclidae > Syrrhaptes > Syrrhaptes paradoxus. The sequence continues at coordinate 201,904 of VZTO01011420.1, read as the reverse complement.
GGTGACATTCTTAGCATGCCAGGAGAGGCAATGCAGCAGTACAAATAATATATAATCATGTCAGACCACGAGATACAGCTACTAGAACTACTTTAAAGACTGATTTTTTTTCCATTGGGAGAAGTGATGGAATTACTGAGATCTCCACAGTTTAATTTCAAATGAGGTTACACTGCACGGTAATATATCAAGAGCCTTTGATGCATTTCCTTTCTTCTAAATGTGATCTTCTAGCCTTTGTATCAGCTCTTCTTCCTAAAAGAATAACCTAATAAAGTTAAACTTACTTCAAGTTAAAGCCAAGACTAATTCTTACACTTTTAGAATATTATGTAAATTTAGGCAGTACCATTTACATAAAAGGTTTCTGCTATGGGCTGATTTTACAACCAAGGAAATGGCAAGAAATAAAACTTTACTCCCAATATTAATTTATTCTCATATACCCTGAGTTTTAACAATAGGAAAGACAATAACCATAATCTAGTGAAAATCTTCATCATATACATTTGTATATAATGGTCTAGGTTAGGTCATATTAAGCTTATTTTTGTAATACAACCATCTACAATAAAAATACAAGAACTCACATGAATGAACAGCAGAACTGCTCTTTAATTATGCCATAATTATTGCAATGTAATGCTATTATAGCTGTAACATTTAGCAAGACTTTCTTATAAAATGCAGTGTAGTAAGCCATGGTTTCAGCAAAAAACCACACACAACCTATGAAAGGAAATATCCCTGCCCCTACTGCACAGTTCCTACTGAGAGAGCTCATAGGAGACAACACTACAAATATAAAAGCCAGATGATGCAGTCTTTGCTGCAAATAGCCCTAAGAACAGGCAAGCGTAGGCAAGTGTACATTCAACCTGCAAGAAACAGTTGTTCCAAATTAAGAGACAGATGCTCAGGAAGAGAAGCAGATGGAATCTCATTTTTCCTGCTGAAATACACTGTACTTGGCTTCTCAAAGGAAAAATTTATGCCTGAGTTCATCCTCCTCATACTTCAGACTTCATCTACGCTTTTTCTCTTAGAGAGCAAGCATTTCACAGGATGTTCTTCCTAAATGAATCAGAGGTATATTTCTGAGTTACCAGGCTACTATTTTGCTACTTACTTAGCAGTTCAAGTCAGCAGTTTTTGCTGCTTAGCATGCCTGCTCTACAAGGTGAATGACATCACCTTAACATCCAGGTTTGTAATGGGAAAAATTGCTTTTACATCTTCAGTGTGCCTGCTGTGTTTGCAGATGAACAAAGAACACAGGAAGAGGACATAAGTACAGCTTACAGAAGGAATCGTTAACTGTGAATATTAAACATGGAAAAGCAGTAGCTGGTCTCAAAGGTGGCCTCAAAAGAAAGAGAGAAAAAGATACGCCTGGAGATACCAGTGACACTGCTGAACATGGTGCAGCTAGGTTTGACTCTTTGCTACCCCGACAGCCAAAGACATTTCACCAGCAGTAAAGGGGTGTGAACTTGGTTGTACTAACCCCCCACCAGCCGCTGCAGCAGAGTCCTCTAGTGTGGGCACAGCATGTACCTAACAGAAACTTTCCTGCTTTCACAGCCTTACCACCTCCACAGAGAATAAGGAGCTCAAAAAGCAAAAGTTCTGTTATTCAGCAAAGCCAGGTCCTACCCAAAAGTTTTGCTGGTGTGGTTATAATGATGGGTCTGAGGCACAGTGGTACTATTGCCCCCTCAATACAGGTCTGCAGGAAAAGTCTGTCACATGGGCTTAACCTTATTCCGGACTTAGGAGGCTGTTTCATACATCTTCGATGTGTCACAATCTTCACCTTTAATCATTAGCACGTTTTAAGACCAAGTCCTTCCCCTCATACTTCATTGAACTTATTTTTCAGGTCCTCATATCAGCATCAATGTGGAAAAAAAATAACGTTTGAGCATCTAGAACTCTACTATGGATGAATGCAGAGAAAAGCAACATCTGTAGATAACCACAAATAGCCTTCCCCCCCCCTTTTTTTTTTAAAGCTTCTGTTGCTGACTGCACCAATGTAAGTCTATCTTCCAACTTGTAAAACAGATCAAATTATGAACTGCCTAACCCCTTAAAACAAGAAGGCAGGTCTTTTACTCAGCAGTGTATCCTAGAAACCAATGTACAAAAGCAATTATTTGTCACTTAACCTGGTTAGACACTTCACAGAGNGTCACTGGGTACCACTGGAAAGAGTCTTAGCTCTGTCTTCTTTGCTCTCTCCCTTCAGGTATTCACATACATTGATGAGATCCCCCCTGAGGTTTCTCTTCTCTGTGCTGAACAGTCCCAGCTTTCTCAGCCTTTCCTCACAGGACAGATATTCCAGCCCCTTCATCATCTTAGCAGCANGTCATCTGGTCCAACCCCAAATGCTCAAGCAGGGCCAGCTACAGACTACGCCCCAGACAGTATTTAAATCTCTCNCTTGTACTGGGGAGCCCAGAAGTGAACACAGCACTTCAGGTGCATCTCACCAGGGAAGGACCACCCTCCCTTAGCAACACTCCTCCTAATGCAGTCCCGGTTACCCCTGGTGGTCTCTGCTGCAAGGGCAACTTGCTGGCTCATGTTCAACTTGCTGTCCACCTGGACCCCCTGGCCTTTTCTCCAAGAATATCACTCAAAGGATTATATCCAAGCAGCTTTACAATCATGCTGCTTTTACTTGCAAGTAGACAAATTCTTTAAATCAAAGCAGCAACCAGAAGAGGGATCTTTAGAACGGTATGCTGCCTAAGTTGAAAGACAACAATAGTAAGCCACCACAGATCACGACAGAGGGGCATTTGCTACTGAAATACACAGAACGAGATCAGTAGGTAAGTTAACAGGACTTTCAGTAAATAAAAAGGGTTAGTTAGATTAGGGAAGTATACCTAGGGAGATGATTATATGGTGCATGATGCCCTTTCCTAAAACATATCACTGTCTCCTCCCTAAATCAGTACAAAACTGGGGTACAAGGTCAGCTCTGTGCTACTTCAATGTGACTTGCTTACAACTTACCAGTCTCAGAATCAATACCTGTTTCTGGCATTACACTATGATTTCTTGAAATTTTTCTATGAAATCTGAAACACTGAAAGATTCTTTTAAAAAAAAGAAAGAGAAAGCCAGCAGTGTTTAAGCAAAAATCAGATGGCATCAAATTTGGCTCAGGGGAAAGGCAGCTACCAAATCATTCTGAGAAAAGAGAAGAGGGAAAACAAGTTTTGTCATATAAAACCCACTATTTTGCTTACAGTGAAAACAATCTTGTTTTTATAAGTAACTGGTTTATGAAACTATAAATACAGTGAAATGAAGTCCGCTTCCTTTCACAGTGGAAGTTTCCACAACTGGAAACTGAGTATTACTGAGCTCTTACAACATTACCAGTGAACAAGAATTGATCTTCTAGAAAGTCACCGTTACATGGTTAGCTTCAGAGAATCATGAACAGAGAAGATTTGGAAGCCCTTTAAAAAAGTTAAACCCTAGCCTAGATGAATCAATACAGTTCAAACAATATAAAGGTGTACCCTCTATTGTGCTGCTTTCTCCAGCCTGGACTCCTGCTTCCTGAATTGCCTCCTCCTTTGCTGTAGTGCCCGTCACCAACATTGTGCTTTCAGAAGTCTCTTCTTCTAGTTTCCGAGCAGTTACTACTTCTGCTTCTGACTCCTCTGCCTCCTTCACCTTTTCTTCTTTTCCTCTTGATACCAGTTTTTGCGTTTTGCCTTCCTGAGTCACTGATGAAGCTTTCAGCTGAATAGCTGCTACTTGGGTTCCAATGGACTTTTCCTCCAAGTAATCAGATTTATGAGTGACATCAGTCAGGGCTTGGTTTTCAGCCATGTGTGGTTCTACAGCCAGCTTCTGCCGATCTGCTTCTTTTGGAGCCAATTTTACTTTGGGGTCTCTTGCTTTGGATTTTGATGTTTCACGGTTCACTGATGTTTTAGAAAAGGTGACCTGCTTGACAGGAAACACATCAGTTTCTCTTCTGCTTGGCTTCTTTTTAGCAACATATTCTTTGTGAGATTTCTGGGACAAGTTCTCTTTTGCTAGCATTGATGCCTTTAGTGCTATATTCTCAGAAAAGATGGAATCTCGTCTAGGAAACTCAACTTTGGTTTTAATGGCAATGTCTGAATCATCATCATCATTTTCTTCCTCAGAATCTGAGCTGGAATCTGAATCCGAGCTGGATGAAGATGAAGTTTCTTCCTCAACTAACTCCTTCCTCAAGCCTCCTTCTGTTGCGGGTGTATTGACGTTTTCCTCCTCAAGGGAAGAAACAACTACTCGCTGAGGAAATGCAACCACAGTTTTTCTTGACATTAACATCCTCATGTCTTCAGCAGAAGGTTTTGAAGCTTCCTCGAGGTTAGTACTAGATATGCTCTCCCCTTTGTTTGCAGATACTAGGAGAGAGCTAGAAGACAACATTTTAGGAAATTCAGCTGGTGCCTTGATGCCTAGCAGCTTGGTGCTTCCCTGTAGTGCTGCTACATCTAGGAAACGGCATAAAGAGAATTATAATCATCATACCCAACACCGCTGTTAATTAGTGATCTTAATCACACAATTTTAACTTTCTGAGATAATCTGGTACAAAAAGCAAATTGAAAGAAGTTATTACACTAAATACAGGCATTACAAAGCAGAAAGTTTTAAGACATTTTAAGGTGAAGAAACGAGAGTTCTAGTTAGCACTGAACAGTTTTTGCTGCTATGATGCTGAAACTCATGAGATAATGCTTTTTGCTCCTTGCTTTGTCAGACTCCTCACAAGAGCTGTTTTTCTCTGTGCTTCCATTCTGCATCACTGAAAATGCTTTGCAGAGACCTTCATATCTCAGATGAACACTAAGCTAGCTTGTTAGCCAAGCTCTTCAAATGTGCCGCTACGGAGATAGTATTTGTCTATGGACAAGCCAGCGAAGCAGAAGACAGTAAATAAACATAGCAGCAGCTAGCCTCTTGCAATAATTATCTTGAAAGCAGTAGAAAGGGGTGACGCCCAAGAGACAAAGTAGCATAATAAGAGATACTTGAAGCCACACAAGAAAGTATTACTTGTTCATGTGTCCATATGACCTACCAACTGAACTGTGTCTAACACAGTTTAATGTGATTTTGCCAAGACCTTGTCTCCTCCAGTCTTCACAATCTCCACTTCCTATTTTTGGTTCGAGACCTCTCTGTAAAAAAGACTTAGAAGATCTCCTAATACTTCCTGTTAGCCTGCCTTTATTTCTTCTCCCTCATAGATACTTTCAGTAAGCTAAATTCTCCAGACAAGGAGCCAACAGTTGAAGAGAAAGAAACAACTTTCAGGCCCTTTCAGAGAGTATCAAATACCCCTTGGATGGTTGTGCCAATGATACCCTCAAGTAGCTGATCAACAATGAATACTGTTGTGGTTACAGAAAACAAGAGGACTGGAGCACATCAAGAAGACACACGACTGCTGAAATTTGCTATAGCAAAGCCAACTCCATTATGAGTTGCACAACTTCCAACCAGCAGTGTAATTCAACAGATTTCCAGTCTATTGCATGGATTTATCTGCACAGTTTGAAACCCAGATCTACTTTACAAGATTATAACTAGATGCAAGTTTCTCCCTTACTAGTATTTTACAGTAATACCTTGTATGATCCAAGAAGATACTACAATTAGTTCTGAATAGAAGCAAGTCTTTAGCAATGTCCAAATGAAAACCTCACAGAAGAGACAGAGTTAAAAGCAAAGTATTTACAAATGAAAAAAATATCAGTTTACTATACAGACAATACTTTTTAATAATTTCAGACGCATAGTTCTCTCCTCCAGACAGAAGGTGCAGGGCACAGAGGCAGAGCAATGGAAAGTAGGAGGATGATGAGCAGCCACCTTTGAAAGAAGCCTGACTCCCTGCACAGCCTGACATAGCCAAACAGCACCTTGAAGAAACTAATACGTGAGCAAACATCACTTAAGGTTGAAGAGTTCTTTAAAGAAGCATACAAGATCAAACTAACACAAGAATAACCAAAGGGATGACAGACAAGTGGAAGCTGAGCAAAAGCTGAAGAAGTATTAATGCTAAGACATCTTAAGAAAGCAAGAAGGCAAGTAATATTCAACTTGACCATTAACAGTAGGTGTTACTGGAAAAATACTTTAAAATGTAATATTTGGATATGGGGAAAAGATACATATTTCAGCTTTTAATCACAAAGTCTAATACAACTGGCACAGACACTTAATTAGGGTACTTCAGACTTCATACCACCTGGTCAGTATTCGCATCACTCTACCAAAAGAACGATACATCCAAATCAGTAACAAGAATATTTTTCTTAGACGCATTCTTACTGATGTTTGTAGCATCAGTATCATTACTGAAACGTGTTTAAAAAATGTTCGCGCCCAGAAAGGTGGCATGCAGAAGTTACAGGCCTATTCCCCATCACTGACTTCATAAGTAAACACGACCATTTTACCAAAGCAGTGAAAATTTGCCCATCCCATTCCAGCTAGAATCTGAAAAAGAGCTGCATCCTATACACCTTAACCTTTGCAGGGGAAGCAGCTGACTGAAAGAGGTGGCCTAAGAGGTCTCCTCACACCTTCTGATATCAGAGCTGCACGACACTGAATCTAGAAACTGATGCTAAAGTACATCTCAATATGCTTAAAATAATGCAAAAAATTATAATGAAAAGCAATTTGCTGTTCAATCAAACTTATATCTATGCAGCAAAGGCTTTCTTAACAGAACAACCAAGCTTTTATTTGCCTTGGCATTTATGAAGCTAACATTAGAGTCCAGAAGTCTGCATTCAACTAGTCTTTCAGTGATCTTTTCAACAGCAGGCAACAAGTCTCAATACTCCTACATATGGTCCCATGGAGCTTTGCCATTTAAGCACCTGGATGTTTAATTTGGGGTGGGAATCCTACTCACTGAATCAGTGAGCCTCTATTTACAAACAGTATTTTGCACAAGATACCTCTCTTTGAATTTTTTATTTATGTTTTTACTTTGGTCAGAGACAGAAGGAGTTCAAATACTTCTAAATGTTGGAATGCACTGCACCATCCAAACCCAGGTCCATGTTTTACCTTGCTTGCACACCTATGGGGCGAGAAGCCTTATAACTAACATAACAGGACCATGGTAGTTTTCTGTACCTTCTTGACACTGTTACCTGAAGCAGATATTTGGATCTTGCAAGTTTCTCTCTGTAAAATGGAATCCTTTTTGACCTTAGTAATCCAGACATTTCTAAAGGAAAGGGGGCACATTTGAAGTTCACAACCAAATTTTGCACCTCATTAGAAAAAAATAACTTGCTACACTAATTTCCATCAAATTTCAGGCAAATTACAAAGCTTCTTTAAATTAGGACAAATGTAACAATAGCTCTCCTGAAGTCTGGTCAAATATCGCAGCAGCTAACATATTAAGGCGAAAGTAAACGGGAAAGAAGTGTCAAGCTCATAGCATAGCCTATAAATATAGATATATCCCATACAGACCCATTCCTACTAGAACTTTAGTTTTCTTGCTATGTCTCATTTTGTGCATCAGGAATTTTTTGTTGGAACTTCTATTTAAATAACATAATAACATCATAGGTTCACATGTTTCTGATCCTTCCGATCCCTGTTTACAGGGTGATGACCTTCACTTTCTTGGCTTACATAGCAGCTATTCAGAGACACGGCCATGAGCATTTCTAAGCTCTTCTTGCCTATCTAATGACAACCAAAAGGGACGGGCGCTCCCCTGACCCCATCAGCAGATAAACTTCTAAGATCTGCACACCACCCAAAGGGCACAGAAACCTCCGGAGACTGCAGGGACAGGAAATCAGCTAGTTCAGCACCAGAAACATGACATTCTCCTTCCTAAATACCCATTTGCATCTATCCACACCCCACCACCTCTCAGGAACGAAACAAACATCTTACTCTTTGGCGGCGTCCCGGACCCCACCGGCTTGCTGCAGAACGCCGCGGAGGGAGCCGCTCCTCGGAACCCTTGGGCCTCCAACCGCAACACCTACAATGCACCATAGAACAAAAATGAACCAAACGGGACCAAAACCAATCTCAAGTCAACAGGGATCCCTAGGGGCTGCCATCACCCACCGCGCATGCGCACCTCCCCTCCCCCGGGGCCGTGGCGACACCTGCGCCACGGCCCCGGGGGAGGGCAGGTGCCCGAAGTACCGCACGAGGAGAGCAACAGCCCGAGAAGTTCCTCCTTACTCCTCTTCCTGTGTCCACCTTGCTCCTTACCTCGCGGGTCGCCGCCCGGCCACAGCCCAGCAGCGAGCGAGCCGCCATCTTGTCGTGGGTCCGCACGGTGCTGCGCAGACGCCGGGGCGGGTCCGGACCCTCCCGGTGGGCGGTGCTTAAGCGGCAAGGCTCCGCCCCCGCCCAGTGTTAGAAGCTGCTACAGGGCGGCTGTTAGTGGCGGGTGGTTTCTTGTCTCCGGAGGCAGGAGGGGGTGTTCCTGGGCACCCGCCGCGACTCACACCGGGCCACAGCCTCCTCACAGGGTCGCACCTACAGCTTCTCTCACCGCGCAGGCGCGGCACAAGTCCGGCGTCATCGCTTCGCGCCGGTAACGCACATAACGTGCGCCCGCTGTGGCGCGCACGCGGTGGTGTTGACGCATGGAGGGCGGTGGCGGTGGGGGTCGCGGTCTCGGTCCCAGGCCGGGCCTGGCGCTTCGAGGGGTGCTGATGGCCGCCAGCGGCGGCAGCCGGCTCCTGGCGGCGCGGTACAGTGAGGCCGGGTCAGTGCCGGGCGCGGCGGTTGCGGGGCAGGGCCTGCGGGCGGGCCGGGGGCTGCGCCGCGGGGGCTCGCTGCGCGTCTCCAGCGCTTTCCGCGGTGAGCAGCGGGACTGGCCGGCCGGGGCTGAGCGGCTGGCAGCCCGGGGGAGATGGTAGGAGCGTGCGGGAGGCTCTGCCTAGGCCCACCTCGCAGGAGAGCCCCGCAGAGCCGAGCGCAGGCCTCCGGGCGCTCCGTGTGTGCGCTTTGTGCTGCCAAGTGTCGCTTTGAAGCTTTCCGTTCTGGAAGGCTTTCTGGCACGGTTGTGCACCACCGGATGCGCGTCACTGGTACGTGAACAACAGGATGAATGCTAGTGGCAAGTGGGGCAAGTGTGTCAAGCCTGACAGGAGTTAAATATCACAGTTCCTTTGCCAACAGGTGGCAATTTGTGTACACTCCAAGGTTTTAAACATCTGCCGCATCTGTAGCACTTCTGGAAACCATTTCAAAGGGGTGGTTCCTCCGGATGGGGGTTAGTTGTGTAAGTAGCCACGAAATAATAGCATGTTACAGAAGGGTTGATACTTTTTGTGGTTGAGCTCATGGTTGTTCTAGTTCCAATGGGTTTAATCTGTTTGGTGTGTTTTTGTTTTGTTTTGTTTTTGCAGTGGTGATAGTCTCTTCGTGTATGATTGCATCAACGCGGAGAAGAAGACCTTAGGAAATAAAGGGTGAGAAAATCTACTTAGGCCATCTGCTGTTTTCCTTGAGGGTGCATCTCCTGCTCAGGTTATGTGGCAGTGAAGATAGTAAAAGAAAGTCATGGTATCGTTCCTTGATCAGGTGATGGCCAGGTGTTTTTTGCTAACCCTGATGGATAGATATGTATGTATGTTTTTGTTTCTGTTTCATCCCAGAGGGGAGATTCTAGCCTTTTTCTCTTTTAGAAAAACACCAGTAGCATAAGTCATTATGTACAACTCTTCTTGGTCAAGACATAAATGGAAAAATTCTGTGTTTTTCATGACACTGTGTAAGACAGTCAGAAAAACAATGAGCACACACCACCTCCTTCAGGTCTAAGGCATGAGGTTTCAAAAACTGTAAGTCTTTCTTAGTCTAAATTCAGCCTCTTGGTAATGTTTTACCTGTAGCCAATTCTGTTTCCCCCTAAATTTATATCAAGATTTGCTAGCACAAACCCTAGCCTTTTTTTTTTTTTTCTTTTAACAGGTAATGATACAGGCTTAGACCTTATATCAGTTTCCTTTTCCTTTGCTTTTTTTTCTTTGCATTAATATTCAAGTTGGCTCAACATTTTAAGCACATATAAAACTTCTAGCATTGTACTTTGTTCTTCATGGTCCTTCTTGGTGGTTGTGAGAACAACTTTCTCTTAAGGATCTTGGTAACTCTCAGGTTGTGAACTGTTGTTCCCCTTCTCTCTATTAGACAGGATGGAAAACCAACAGATAAAGGAAGTGATGATATCCTAGCTTTTGCCTTCTCCCCATCAGGAGATTATTTTGCCTTGACAGATGACAGCAAACGTCTGATTCTGTTCCATACGAAGCCGTCCTGGGAATGTATTAGCGTCAGGTAAGGAAGCAGGATGTTACATGTCACTTTATTATGGAGTTATGGCTGATTACTTCAGAGTAATAAAATAGTAGTACTTGTGAAGTTGCTATTTGTTATTGGTAAGTTACCTTATTTTTTTTTTTTGGACTTGCTCAAGCAAATTTAATGTTCTTGTGAATTCAGAGACATTTGTCAAGAAGCCATGTGTGGTATGCCCCCCATTAAGAATGGGATTGCAGATGTTGATATCGTTAGCCAAGGAAAAGACAATCTCTTTTCTTCTTCCAAAATACAGTATTTGCATCTTTAAGAACTGAAACTTTACCCACTCCTAGTGAACACTAAGGTTGGGCCTGTAAGAGCAATACTGAGCAGTTTAGTGAGTGCACTGTCTGTTTCTGTTGATTTGGAGGAGAAAGGTGTTTTGGGGAGTTTGTGAACCCTCTTAGAGAGTATATCTTTAGAGAAGCTGACGACTATTTCCCTTCTGTAGTATGGTCCTTTTGAGAAAACAGGCTGTAGCTGTCCACCAGAGGTCCTCTGGTGACAAGTTTGCTGCTGCTGCTTGTGACAATTGTCTGTAAAAGAGGACCATGAAGGACTTCTTGAGAAAGTACCTCTTCATGTGATGTCTCTTCTGGTGGTCTCTGACAAATGTGAGACCCTGGTTGCAAAACAAAATGAAGTTTCTGTTAACTCGACTGTGCGTGTTATGGTACATGGTTGACCTTTGGTGGGTTACCCGGTATTGTAGTGAGTAAGTAATCACCAATAAAACCAGAAATGGCAGATTTTGTTCCTTCTGCATTCTGTCTTCCGTGCTGCCCTGCCCTGTATTTTTTGTCTGTAATATGCCATCGATGATTGTCTAATGTTTCAGTTTTTTGCTAAAAGATTAGCTATGACAGCAGCTGGATTTTTTGGGAGTGTCACTACCTCCTGTTAGGAAATTAAGAATCCAGTCAAAAGAGTCTCTGCGTGAAAAAAAGAATGCTAAAGTTGAGCTATGTAACTTGCATCAGTGTTTTGTGGCAAGGCGTACAAAAGGTTTCATGCGGTGCTAGCTTTTGTAGTCAGCTCATTTCAGACAAGGGGAACTTTGAATCTTTGCGTTTAACATCAAAGGCAGTACAGTGAACTTGGAGCAAGCTTTTTCTTGTTTGCATGGTCACCTGTTTTGAAACCGTGCTGCCTGAGCCTGCAATGTGTTAGTAGGCATTCGTGTCCTATACGTTTTCCCATTCTTATGGTGTTCCTTTAAACAGTCACTAAAAAGTATTAGGATTTCTTTCTTCCTTCCTGAAGTACAGTATATTTTTCTTTTGCCTCCAGTCACCGAATTTCAGAGTAGGTGGATAGAAATGTCCATTTCCTATGATCCCCAGTGTCCGCAGTCCTATGTCACACACGCACATAGAAGGGTTTGGAAAAGAGGTGATCTGAAAGGAAAAGAATAACAGTAATAACAATACGTGTTAAGTGCAGAACCATTCTTCAGACTAAGTGATTAAACCTTTTTTAAAACTTGTTTTCTGACATATACAGTCCTTACATTTGTCTGAAAAGTTGTAAAAAAACTGTTACTTGCTACACTGGGAACTGAAACTATAAGACGCTGGCAGATTATGAGGGAAAGACAAAGTTCAAGTTCAGGGCTCTGCCTGGACAAGGTACCCTGAGACTCTGGCTCTCTGACTCTGGATATGAGTAGGAAGACTCCTTGAAGCTCACAAGGAAGGTGAGCTTTTACAGTACAAAGTGACAACTGGAGAAGTAGTTTCAACACAGTTTTTATATGTGGTGCTGCAAGGGACTTTTACTAGGAAAACGCCTACCTTGTCTTCTCTTTTCTATGTGTTGCACTCTCCATAATAGAAGTACAAGTTAAAGAAAGTCTGCCAGCTTTTTCTAGAGTACTGGCAGGCTGCCTAGGCAGGATGCTCAGTTGAGAAAGCACCTAAGGAAAATGCAGGCATGCAGCTTTAATGGTCTCTCCTTTTTTTCTCCTACCTGCCAGGTGTTTGCTTTTACATAGTTTAGTCATTTCATAGATCTCAAAAGTGCTCTTTTGGCTCCATGCCCTTCCTTAACATTATTCTCATTGCTGCCATTTCAAGAATGTTGCGTCAGAGAGCTTTTTGTCCAGTCTCTTGGCCTATTTAACAGGGTCTGAATCTAGACTTGCTGAAACTGCCATCCAGAGCTGTTCATACCATGCTTTTTTTCTTTCAGGTCCGTGAACAGGAGATGTACTGCCCTGACTATTACAGCTGCAGAGGATAAGATTCTGGTTGCAGACAAGTCTGGTGATGTCTATTCTTACTCAATAACAGAACCCCAAGCAGATGGAAAACTTGAGCTGGGTCACTTGTCTCTGCTACTGGATGTGGTATGTATGTTGCTCCATGTAGTAAGTGTACAAACCTGCATTCTTGGTTGTGTTTGGGTCTTTCGTTGTTGCTCTTGTCCCAGATTTGAGAGTTATGCTTTTATATAAATGAAGCATGCGGTCTGGTTTTCTTCTTACTGAGTTTGTTTCTGCAGAGTTTGGTAGGGAAACAAGCTTAACGAAGGGTTATGTGTTCTGGGAGTGTGAACATTCAAAAAGTCCCCATGTTGCAGTCACAAAAGACTTAGTGATGGAATGTATATGGGAATTCACCCAGTCTGTCATGTCGGTTGAGTTCTTCAATGTGATAAGTTTATTAAGACACAGTAGGACTGTACTGCTGGAGTTTGGTGGCTTTCACTGGACCCAGTAGTCGGTGTCACTTGCCTTAGTGAGCAAGAAAGTTACTGTCATAAAGATTTATGCTTCCACTGTTGGTGGAAAAGTGTGGCTTAATGTTTGCACCTGCCATTCAGAATCAGGAGAAACAGACAGTTTACTGCTTGTCTTTTTATCTCCTGGTTAGGAAGAATTATATTAAAGCAAACATTGAACTACTGGGCCCTAAAACTCTCCCTTTACCAACAGGTGCTGAGTCCTGATGACCGGTATATTCTAACTGCAGACAGAGATGAGAAGATCAGAGTCAGCTTTGGAAATGCTCCTTATTGTATTGTATCCTACTGTCTGGGACACACAGAGTAAGTTTTGTTTTGTGCAAAAGGTACTGTGTGCAGCTCTTCAGTGTGACTCAGTGGATGGAATTATTAGAATCCTTAAAACATATTAAACACCAGCTGTGTCTATGTTAGAGTCATACGATGGTTTGGGTCAGAAGGGACCATTAAAAGTCATCTAGTCCAGCCCTGCTGCAGTGAGCAAGGACATCTTCAACTAGATCAGGTTGCCCAAAGCCTTGAACCTGGCCTTGAACACCTCCAGGGATGGGGCATCCATAGGTTCTCTGGGCAACCTGTTCCAGTGTCTCATCACCCTCACTGTAAAAAATTTTTTCCGTAATATCTAGTCTGAATCTACTTTATTTTAGTTTAAAAGCCTTACCCCTTGTCCTGCTGCAACAGGTCCTTGTAAAAAGTCTATCCCCATCTTTCTTATAAGCCCCCTTTAAGTGTTGAAAGGCCACAGTAAGGTCTCCCTGGAGCCTTCTCTTCTCTAGGCTAAACAACCCCAACTCTCTCACCCTGTCCTTGTATGGGAGGTGCTTCAGCCCTTTGACCATCGTCGTGGCACTCCTCTTGACTTGCTCCAACAGGTCCATGTCTTTCCTGTGCTGAGGACTCCAGAGCTGGATGCAATACTCCAGGTGGGGTCTCACCAGAGCAGAGTAGAGGGGGAGAATTGCCTCCTTCAACCTGCCATCTACAAGAGACTCCAGAGCCTGGAGATTGTTAGTTTAGGATGGAGCCTACCTTAGCCTTAAGAAGGGAAGTCTTAAGAAGTCTTTATGGTTTGAACAGACGCTAATCTAATGGCATATTAATGGAGAGCTCAGACTTGGAGGTTCTATGGTAATACAAAAAAATCCATCTGTATCAGTGGGAAGGATAGAACACTTTTTCTGCCTGGACATTAGACTGCAGCAAGCTAGAGGCTGCAAAAATGGTCCCATAAAATAGATTCAAGGAATCATGCTTCTTTATGTAGTTTCCTGGCCTTTCTAGTAGCTGAGAAAAGGGACTTGGTGCTTTTCTTGACATTAATTCTATTGCTGTGGGCAAGAAAGCTTAGGCAAGTGGAAGGATCTGTGGAAGGTGGATCATAGGGAATATCCCTGTAGAAAGATGATGTGCTGCTGTGTTATTGTCTAGTAAAATGCAGGGTTCGCTCTGTATAAAAATCGGAAATACGATCTTTCCCTTCCTTTCCTGTCTTCTCCATCCTGAATTGAAGGTCCTTCTAATTTCAGTGCTCTTGAAGAGTGGAAGGCAGCAATGCGACCTGCTCGCTAGAGTGATGCAATTCAGATGTGCTCTGACTTGCTGGGAGACCGGCAGGTTTTTTTGTATAGGAATAAGGGTTGTTTTCTAGCGACTTTATCAAGACTTCCTTTTCAGCCTACAGGAGGAACTGGACCCTCCCTTCTCAGTAGCCCTTTTCCCATAAAGAAGACTCAAATCGCAAATGAAATTTTAAAAGACTTTTGCCTCTACATTTTGCTGCTTAAAATATCTGTCAGTTGTGGTATTTTCAAAATCTCTTGACTTTGCCTTCCACCTCTACATGGTTTTGTGGGCTTTTGGAGGTTTTTTGTGGTTGTTGGCTGTTAGAGGTTTTGAGTAGGGTAGGGGGGTTGTGTGAGGCTTTTTTTTAATGTGGCAGCTGCTATGTTCTGAAGTCCACAGTGACAAGGTAGCAGAGAAGATGTGACCCTGCAATAGGGCAGAGAATATAATTGTGCTTGTCTGTCCATAGAGTTACTTGGGGACAATAACACTCTTCCAGGCACGTTCTTCCATGACATGATACAATATGGTGTAGTCAACTCACTCGATCAGAAGCAAGAGTTAAAGAAAGACGGTGTGACTGGGGAACTTGAGATATGGGTAGAAACCTATCTAAACTTCCCCACCAAGGTGTTCTAATAGAGTGTTTAGGACACAGATTAATTTGGAGTGTCAGTCTGATTTTAATAACATAATTTGGTAGTCTAACCTGTGTAGAATTGACATAGTGAAAAACCAAGAGACTACTAACGTTAAAGATCTAAGTAGTCTTTGATCAGGTTAGTTTCTATAGCATATTTACAGAGCCTTGTCTGATGTTTCCACACAGTTGTACTTTCTGATGAATAGATCTTCATGGTCAGACACTTTTAAACAGGGGCTATTGTGTCTGCACAGAGTTCATTAGTGGCTGCAGAGTGGAAAGGTACTTAGTGTAAATAGATTGAAATATATTTTAAAATTCAATGTTTAAATTAGGAATGAATAAGCAAAGAATTACATAAAGGAGCTGTAATTGTCTTGTTTTACACTCCTAGATTTTCTTCTTTCAGTGGGGTGCATGGTGATTCTTGCTGGATCTGTTACGTCTGCATGCACCTGCCATTACTGCTTTGTCATGAAAGTTTGTATTGCAGTGACCAAATCTCTTCCTTCTGGTTTTTTTCCCTTTTTTTTTTTTTAACGGCCTTAAAATTATGCTTGTTTTCAAAAGCAAGACTGTCCCACTCAGATTATCTTCTGCTTAGGTCACTAAGTTTAAGTTCCTGAGCATTCAGATAATGGCAAACTCCTGAAGTTCAGGTCCCCATTACTCAATAAAGCCAAGTCATGGTAGACATAGCAATATTGCATACTTCTGAAAAATAAGGTTTCTGGCTGAATGTAGAAATTGGTGGTAAATTGCCGCATGCTTGTTTTAAAATTTTGTAAAGATTGCTTTTGAATGATCCCCAAGTGGGATGGGAGAGATGTGGTACTCTGAAAGCAGAGCCATCACTGTTGTCTTTTAAAAGCATCTGTTGATTCATGTTTTTAGTGTGCATTGTGAGCTGAGAAAGGTAAAGGAAATTTGTCTCCATTGGCATTTTTTGGCCTAAATGGCAGTGTTCTCAGTCAGAGGAGGCCAGTAAAATTGCCTGAGTGCAGATGGGGAAATATTTTTTTCTACTAAGTAGGTCAGTAGTTTGTCTAGTGTATATACTATATTAAGTAGTAACTGGCTAGATGGCCGCACTCAGAGTGGTGGTCAATGGCTCAATGTCCAAGTGGAGACCAGTGACAAGTGGTGTTCCACAGGGGTCAGTACTGGGACCAGTGTTGCTTAACATCTTTGTTGGAGACATGGACAGTTGGATGGAGTGCACCCTCAGCAAGTTTGCTGATGACACCAAGCTGTGTGGTGTGGTGGACACGCTGGAGGGAAGGGATGCCATCCAGAG
>VZTO01011420.1:162259-184961 GCA_013400615.1 Syrrhaptes paradoxus | reverse complement strand
TTTCACTATGAGGGTGGTGAGACACTGGAACAGGTTGCCCAGGGAGGTTATGGATGCCCCATCCCTGGAGGTGTTCAAGGCCAGGCTGGATGACGCTTTGAGCAACCTGGTCTAGTGGAGGGTGTCCCTGCCCATGGCAGGGGGGTTGGAACTTGATGATCTTTAAGGTCCTTTCCAACCCAAACCATTCTATGATTCTATAAGTACTGTAGACATACTTTGTTCTTCCTCTTAATTGTCTTGATGTGGAAAATCTGTTTGTTTGTATGTTATAAGTTTATCTTTAAAATTGGTGTTTTCTCTTACTGTGAATGTTTAAAGACCAGAGTGTCATGCAGGAGAGTTCAACTTTTGACTACTTTGCCTTTAGGTTTGTAAGCAAAATACTTGTAATACCCAACTATCCTGATCTGCTGTTGTCAGCATCTGGGGTATGTATTGCAATTTCTTCAAAAAAGTATTTTTCTTTAAAATCTAGACTTTAAAACCATTGTTTGCTTGTGTTTCACCCAAATTCCTTGGGATACTTGGAATAAACACTCATAGTTTCCAGCATGCCCTCTCTCTCCCTGCTTCCCCCACTTCCTCAGATTTCTGTTCAGTGTTCAGCCATTCTATTGCTAGACCATGTAAGAGCCACTTACTGTGTTTATAGCAAGGCTAGCTTCCTATTAAGGTCTTTGGGATGGAGAAATCGTGAAGTCCTCAGTATTTCTTCATCATTAACTCTTGCTTTGGAGCCCAGACAGACTTTAATCATTGGACTATTAAACAACTTTGAAGCAAATTAGTATTATGTCAGCCTGCTGTGACAATGAGTGTCTTGAGAATAATAGCCTTAGAATCACAGATTTATTTTTTTTTTAGAGTTTTTGAGATGAGAAAATTGTTCCATCTTCACCCTCCCACTTGCTTTCCCCTGTGAGACTTGTTCAGAGCGATGTCCTTGTCTGTATGGCCTCATAGTACATCCAGTGCATGTTGTGTAGAGACTGCAGTGCTACACAATGCGTGGATGAGGACTGAAGAAGTGAGTGGTTGCTCCTTTCCCTCCCCCCCCAGCCGTTTTCTTAAATTGATGACATGTTGCTATCATGCCAGACCTGTACAGAGTGAGTAGATGGAGTTGGTCCAAAAGAAGGGAAACAATATTATTGTTTCACAGACTACCAGAACTGCATAGGAAACAGTGCTTTTGGTGAAGATGTGAAAATTGCAGTAATTTTTAGCATTCTGTTTCAGCTGCTCCTCTTGCTTCCCTAATGCTCTTGTCTCTTGTTCTTCTAATTCTTTAAGCAACTCTAGTGTTAGTGGCATGTGCAGCTGTATTTCATTCTTGGCAAATACTCTTTGATGACTCTGTTTTTCCAGAGAGTTGTTTAGCTTCTCTCCAGGAGGTTACTAAATCAAATGAGAATTCAGGTGATAGCAAGAGTAGAGGTGGAGAAGGGCAACCTAAAAGATTGCCATTATAATGCCAAGTAGATGTATTACTGTGTTATTTGAGACAGACTCAAAGTGCTCTCCTCCAGCTACCCAATTTACACTTCAAAAGGAGAATTAAAGTTAGCATGATTGAATAATTTAGAATTGAGGGGAAGAATTATGTTAATTAAAATGCTTTATCTGCAGTTTGAGGTCTTAACTAAGTGACTGCTTAGCAGATTCTGTGGGAAGGTCTTCAGGGAAATAGATGTAACTGAAGACCATGAGTGGTCTCTCTGCCTGAGGTACTGCTAGTAATCAACTTGTGTCTGCTTCTATCTGACCAGGACTCAACTCTGAGACTTTGGAAGTACAAAAGTGGGGAAGAAGTGTACTGCTGTCATCTAAGCAGCATCTGTGGGCCTGAGACAACCAAAACTGACCAGGTATGCCCATGTGTGTTAGTGCTTTTGCTACCTGCGTGGTCCCTGTGACTCCCAAATGTGTTTGTTGCATTTTGTTAGGAGTATCTCCTTTCTGTCAGTGGGTTTGAAAGTTATGTGAGACCTATAAACTGTTACAAAAGCCTGGGATTTTGGGAAAGGAAGAAAGTCCCTGAAATCCATTCCTGTGTCTTCTGTGCATTTCTAAAAAGTGCCAAGTGGAGATCAAAAGCAGCTGTTTGTAATTCTTCCCAAATGTAAGTTCTGCACACTGGAAAAAACCTTCACTTGCTAATTTTTCCAAAAACATAAATGCCTTAGTCTCTTGGCCAGAAAATACCCTGGGAAGATCTAAAAATGCACTCATTTTTGAAATACTTAAGTTTCAACGTTAGCACCTGAGATTCTATCTGAGCAAAAAGAAGCTTTGTAACTTTTGTAACCAGTCACCTGCAGTAGTACTGCCCTATGGAGTCAAAACACTGGGCTTGTTCCTTTGGGTTGTTCTGAAGATGCCTGGTGTCTAAAATGAAGATGTACAAGTTCCATGTGAAAACCAAATACCCCAGGAGCTTTTCTTATCCTGCAGCCTGTACGAGTGGTGTGACATGGACTCGTTTGGGGCGCTAATCAGATGCGAGTGGTGGTTTCGGTAGTGCTTGATCTCTGGATTTGGTCTTTCTTGTCATGTGAATTGGCATATGACCTTTTATCAATAAAACAGCACTTGTTCTTGTCCCTGCTGTGTACTTTGTATTAAGGCAGCTGCTAATCTGTTGGGTCATTTAAGAGTTGTTCATCTCATCATGCTGGGTATGTTTTTCATGTGAATCTGTAGAAATATTTCTTTCTCTGAAGACCACAGCTGTCTCCCAATTGTTAGGTGAGTGGAAAGCTTCTAGCCATGCACGGCCACTGAGGCAAAACCACTGTGGTATTTTTATCCAGGCTGAAATTGAATTAAAAAGTTCTCTCTTTCCTCCCTTGAGTTTTGCTGTGGTTTTGTTTAGTCAAAGTGTGTTGTGCTCAGCCTCTCACATCAGCTGGGAGCCATTCTGGGGGATCTGGAGATTTTTTACTGTTTATGTAGGCCTGGCCTGATCTTGTTAGTGAGATTCCCAGTTACTGAACTGGGAGCACAACCCATGGAAGGACCAAGCTCCTAGGGACTGACCTGCAACTCAAGGTTTTTTTCTGTGAAGACATTAGCAAGTTGTTCTTTGTGTTGGAGTAATAAGATGCAACTTTCTGTCCATACGGAAGCCCAGGAGAATGTCCACTTGCATCACAGCATTAAAAACTTAAATACTGGAAATGTTGTTTTTGTGTAGAGTTCTTGTTGACAGGAATTCAGAGTAGCATCTATATGGACAGTTTAACCTGCTCCTGAATTGGAACACATTAAAGCACACCTGAGCCAGAGACCTCTCATACACATTCATGAGGTCTGTGGCTGATTTCAGCTTGAGTCTAGTGCTTGAAATCCTTGAAACCCTTCTGTTTGGGGTTTCTTTTTTCCCCCACAGGAAAAAAAGGGTGTACTGAATTAGGTGAGAAGTCCACCTAGCTGGTATCCTGTTGTAGTCTTAAATCTGAGAAATTCTGCTTACTGCCAACTCTTACAGGCTTTTAAAAATCTGTTTGCAGTGACACTAAGTTTGAATGATGCTTGAGGGGTGCAGAAGACTCAGCTGGCTTCCAGAGTACATACTTGGAACAGTGATCAGGCAGTGTCCCAGTGATTACAGACAGATAAATGATGTATTTAAACCTTAATGCGGTTCATTGCCACCTTTGTGCTGTATTGCTACACAGCTGTCAATATGTACTTCTGTCAGAACAGTTACTGTCTCGATGGCCAGCAGGACCAAAGGGGAAAGGAGACTTGTGTTTTGCTGGCATCATAGTGCTAGAAATGCCAAAGATGACATCTGTTAGTGGTGTTTAGTCATGCTGTGCATCCAGGTGTACTGAAGATCATCTTCGCAACCTAGTGTGGCATTTATAGTCTGAATTTAAGAGAACAATCTCTTGAGCCAGCACTCTGTAGGTTGTAACTAGTGTGCTGTCCACAAATGACTCTGGCAACCAAAGATCAGATGTGGGTATAAGTGTTTTTTCTTTTCTTTCGCATTGCATTTAACTTTTACCATTGGTAACCACTGTGAATGCACTGAAGCTTGAAACACAACTTGAAGCACACTGATAATGGAATCCTCAGTAATGGTGGGTCATGTGAGCACATAAATGTGGGCTTATTTTGCTTGGCAGATGATGAATATATGTCTGTTTTGGGAATGTAGGAGTGTTTTTGAGCAGTGTAGCATTGGTTTCAGCTGATGAGTTGCAGGTCCTCCGTTCCTTTTCCCAGCAGAATTAGAGTAATTCTCTAATTTTGTAGTGCTATATAAATATTTTTCCTGCTTCAGAGCTTTCACCTCGTCTGATCTCTTGATAGCAGAAGCTTGTTTAAAGTCCAGAACATGAATTGCACAACTCGACCCCAGTGCTCCAGCACATTAATTTTTCATAGGGTCACTTCTTCTCACAGATGACATCAAAAGTTAATTCTAAGGTGTTGGCAGGCTGATAACGGTGTCATATAAATGCTGAATAAGTTCAGATAGTATCAAGTGAACATTTGTTTATTACAGACTGCTCTTGTAGCTCTTCTCTAAATTAACTGATTTCATAGGCTTGTCCTTGAACAAGATTATACTCTGGGGCTGGTGTTCAGTTTGCTGATGGTTAACTTACCCACACATGGAAAGGAGAAGAGCTTGTAAAGAAGATGCATTTTCTTGTCTTCATCCAGCTGTGAATACCACTTGGTTCAAATCAAAAAAAGCCTCCTCCTCCCTCCCCCAGTGAGGGTAGGGGAGAGCTGCTGAATACTTCAAGTTCACAGAACCCTTTGTGTCTCTGACAAAGCACTCAGCTGCGTAGGTGGGTGTTTTCTATTGCTACACTTGCCCTGTATGTTTGTCATAAGACAGGCAGAGAGGCTGAATTTTGTTATTATAAATAGTATCACAGGGGGGGGTTTAAATATATCTATATCTATCTTGGCTTGTTCCCTTAAATGTCTAAAGAACCCATTGATGGTTTACAATAGGAACTGTCAGTTCTACTCTAAAGGTGTGGTGTAAATGGCTCCATACTGCAGTAACTACATTTAGACATGTTAGCTAGAGAGAACCTTTCTGATTCAGCCCAATCAGCCTAGCTGGTATTTGCAACTGTGAGTGTTTTTTATGTCCGTGTTAAACAGGGGTCCTGGGTCCCAATCCTAAATATGGGCTAACAATTTAGTATTTCTGCAGAGCAGCAAGAGATTAGTCCCAGCTGTTCCAAAGAGCTCTGAAACATGTCATCCTTTTGATAGTGTTTTTTATAAAGTGCTCCTCTTCTGTCGAAACGGGCAATCGAGTATGTGAGTGGAAAGTGTGTGCGTGCTGTTCTTACTTCTCTCCCTTGGGGATTGTATAACACAATGGATTTTATTTTTTTTTTCTCATGTGCTGGAGATGCACTGTGTAACCCTGGTTTTCGGCTGTATTTATTTAACCTTCTTTCCTGCAGTTGTTTTATCTTTTAGTAGTTGCATCATGTACTGTTGACAAAATAGTTAGCTTCTGGTATTAAACTTGCTGCCTTGAAGATTTGAAAGCTTGTTTTGCTTTGCTACATTGATTGCAAAATTCTGAAACAAGCATCCTAATGATGCCTGTAGACCATCTGGTAGCTCAGAGTCAAATTGTGTGGTTACTCCCAAATTCATCTTAACCTGGTGAACCAGAGATTCTGTCTAGTGACCAGTGTCATGTTAGGGAAAGAGGTGAAGGCTGGAAAGGGGATAAAATGAAAGAGGACTTGAGGATGTATCTGGATTTTGCCATCAGAATGTTAAGATGTATTGTCCCTGCCTTGAAAGGGTAACTCACTACTTCTCTAGTAGGAAGGTTTTATTCATCAGAAGTGCTGGTGTTATCGCTACTTGTAAAATATATTTGAGAATCAGCCTTTTGCCTTTGCAGTTTTGTCTTTCACATTATATAACAGATACTTTAGAAAAAGCACCCTAGGGCATCTTCTTGCAGCTTCTCTGCTCCTCACAAGTTTTTCTGACACAAGGAGCCTCAAATCAGTTGTTACATATTTCAAGTAGTATGGTTTGTGCAGCAAAGGTATTTCTCTGATTCTCTCCCAGATAAAACTATATATCTTCTAAATGGGAAGTGTGGTGTGGGTTTTTTTGGTGTTGTTGGGTGTGGGATTTTCTTTTTTTTTTTTTTTAAATGAGGAAAATGGCCTCAGGCAGTTTTGCATTGTTCTTTAGAACATGTTTTCTGTTAAATGGCATGGCTTCACCCAGACACAGGCTGAAAACAGTGCAGCAAGGGTATTAGCTATGCATCACTATCTTCTTTTTTTAACAAACGTAATAGCAACCAATGGCTGATGTGTGTAATCTGTAAGCTGTTTGTGTGATATCCTGGCTGAGCAGGCTTAATGTGGATGTTTTTGCCATTAGTATCGCAGGAGAGAATGTTTGAAGGCAGTTTACTTTTCCTTCATCTGTTAGTTTGTCTATTAATAATAGTTCACTAAAGCGGTTTACCTTTACATTTGATCTCTGTTTGGATGGCTGGGAAGGGAGAAGTGTGGAAAACTTAATAAAAGAGCAAACACTGGTGCAAAAATATACCTGACTGCAGTTTAAAGGTAATTATGTTGCTTAACTTGCCATAAATCAAGACTTTTGCTAAATTTTAAAGGCTAAGACATGAAATGGAAGGTGAATTTTCTGCTCATAAATGGTCTTAACTTACAAGGATGTTTCTTTTGCTTTTCCTCATAGAAATACCCTGTGTCAAGAATAACCTACTTCTGTCAAGGTGGTTATGTTGCAATTCTGTGTGACAGGTAAGCATAAATGGAATAATGGCTAAAATCATCACAGCTTCTGGAAAGGCAAGAGCAGCTTTCCCTTTTGGCTGTCCTAACTCTCCCCTAGCCTGCAATACTTGGAACTGTGGATCTCTGAGCATCCCAGGCATGCCTGTGGCCTCACAGGGAGCCTCTGAGTCCTTGTTGTGCTTGGTTTGAGTGCAGGGGTTACCCAGCTTAGTTAAATCTTGCAGACTTTGTGATGCCTTTCCTTCACAGGAGGAATTAAGGCTACAATACACAAGAGCCCTGCTTGGTTCTCAGGATGTCTCCCTAAATTGTTGACCCTGACCCATGTGTTTTGAGTCCCATTTTGTTCAGGGTGCTGTGGTGATGGAGCAGCTAGACTTCTGTTACTGTATTCTGTTTCTATAAACAGGTTCGGCCATTCTGTTTAAAACCACAGCATTGCTTCAGTTTAAAACTGTGGAGGTGCTATATTGACTTTTGGGTTCAAATATGTGTGTTTGAGTAAGAAGAGAGAGCTTGGGAGCTGAAGGGTCTAAGCACTGAGGAACCTTACAAATGCAGCTGGCGGGGAAATGTCTTGTAGGGATGGACAAGGCCTCTTCCCCTCTCTTTCCTCAGGACCTTAAGCCTGCCAAGGAAGCTGTTCTTCCTGACAAAAGCTTGCCATCAGGAAAGGGAGATTGCCAGAGTTGCCTGTCCAGTGAAATCAGTAATCTGTCCCCTTGGTGGACTTGCTTTTTGCCAGAGCAAGGGGCCTGAGCTGCTTCCCATTACCCTTCTGCATGGGCATCCAAACTGTCCCTGGAAAGGGAACCATGTCGGCTGAGTGCCTGTGTCACTTACCCCAGGGGCCATGCTGTGCTCTGTGTAAGGCTTTTATTTCCAGCTCTGCAGCCCAGCGTTTCTAAACAGTCCTGTCAGGTGGACCTGCTAGGTCACTCAGGAAGGAGTCAGGGTGTCCAGCCTGGCACCCTGGGGACCTGTCCAAGGGAGTTTAGGAAGCTCTGCACATAAAAGCTGTGGCTGTTAGCTGACTGAGTGCTGATGGGAGAGGCAGAGATGAGTTAAGTGTCAAAGTCCTGTTCTTCAGCTGTGTCAAGGTTTCTTGTCCCTCTCATTCCCTTCTACCCTCCCCAGCATGTAATTCCTTTCCCGTTTTATTTTGACTGGTGCTCAGCTACATATTCCTTAAATTGAAACCCTGTAGGCCTGTGTGCTATGATTTAACACTCTGTATATAAATCCTTAGTAATCATTATGAAATTCCCTTTACTACCTTTTCTTTTAAAGAAAAGGCAGCCTTGACTACTTTTTCTTTCATTTAACACTTGAAAAGCCAGTTACAGTTTCTGCATCAGATCATGTAAGCAAACTGTACTTGAAGTGCTAGGGTAGTTTTTGCAATTCCTAATGACTTTGCTTTGGCTCTGTTTGGAATTAGAGTGGGTGTTTTTAGCTTGCTGTACAAGTGATGGCTGTAGGTGGATTTGGTAATGATGGTAATTAAGTTTTTCCTCTCAAAAGTATTTCCACAGTGTGCATCTTTCAGCTTGATGCCATTGCCCAGCAGCTAGTTTACAGACAGCAAATCGCTTTTAAACACAAAGTTTGGGACATTGCATTTGAGGAAACAGGAGATCTATGGATTTTGCAGGAGGACAGTGAAGCTCCTCTTCAATTGTACAGACCATGTGATGAACAGTGGAAGGTAGATACTTTTGTTATGCTAACATGGTGAATGTTTTGTGTTGTCTTGAGGCCAAAACAAAAATGGAGTAAACTATGTTCTATAGTTTAGAACTCTGTTCTAAATGGTACACTTCTCTGTGTCTTGAGACTATGTAAAAGTCATAGATACATATCTCATTCTACTTCTCTCACCTGTGTGTAACACAAAGCTGCTGAGAGTTTGTTACGAATACCAGTCTCTTCTCTGGTAGAGCTAACATGTGGCATACTGGGATCAAGCAGAGTGGTTGCCAGCTGTTGCACTCAGTAACTTAAACCGTTGCCTGTGCTTTCCATGTGCTATGCATGATTATTTAAAAAAAAAAAAACACAGACCCAAAAGCAAAACCATGAAACAACAAAATCCCTTTGTGATTTGCTCCAAAGTGCTTTCCACACAGCCTTTCCTGTGCCTGCCTCTGAGGGATCCTTTGGGGGACAAGGCTTTCTGGGAGCATTAAGGGGATGGTTTTCATTGAGAACAGGGAGTCAAATTTGAAAGGTGTGCTGTCAAGTTCTTTGTAATAGCCTCTTAAACAACTGGAAACTCACTTGTTATCTTTTTAAGTCCCAGCTAGTTATGGTATTGTTGCAAAGTGATTTTAAATAAAACTTCTCTGTATGTTCTTTGACCCTTACATGTTCCTTGTGATATTCCTTTTCCTCATAGCTTAGTAAGTGGGAATCCATTTTCTTCAAGCTGCAAAGCTTCCCCAGCAGAACACGTGAACTCAGGACAGGTTTCTATCGCAGTCCTGGAAAAAAGAAGCATAAAAGAGATCACAGAGGGCTTGGCTTACACTCGCTCTCTTTTCACTGTACTCATCTGAGAGCTGTTGCATTTTTCAGTGTGCTGTGAAACATGAGGTTATGTATTATTTCTGAAATATCATGCAGTGTTCCTTCTTTTCCCAGCCTGTAACTGATGACAAAGGATTACAGAAGATGTCAAAATATCTTCAAGACAACTGGACAGTGTTTGAAGGTGAGAAAATTGGCCTCAAGTCCCAGGAAATGCAATTTTTACAGCTAAAGCATAAGATTTAGGTGCAAGTTCAGAGTTCAGGTCAGGTCAACTGGCTGTTGAAGTTGCTTCATCTTTCGGTTTTCTCAGTTGCGTTACTCCGTATGGTGTGGAAGTTAGTATAGATCATGAAATGTGTTTAAGTTACTGTTATCACAAAGTGATGTAGGTATTTAGATCTGAATTACAGCTCTATAACTGTTTTAACTGAACACCTCATCACAGGGATTGTTTTAAATGCCCTATGACAGAGCTGGTGGAGTCTGTCTTACTACTGCAATATCAAATACTGTTGTTTGTCGTCTTATCTCTTACCTGTGCATGACCCTATTAGAAGTACAGCGGAGACAGTAAGAATGGAATAGCCATGGGAGGAGCAGCTTTGCTGTAAAGAAATGGCCATTCGGGTCCACCTTGGCAGGGGGGATTATGTGGAGCTTGCTGTGGCTGGAGGGTCTGACCCTGGATGGTATCAAAAGGGAGGAACTTGATTGGTATCAGGGTTGGTTCATTTTATTCTGGATTTTTGCCCCACCCCCAGACTCTGGCAGAAAAATAATAATACGGTTTACTAGTTCAGAAGCACCCTATGTTTCCAGAATTTGTTGTATTTAAAAATCACCAAGCTTTATCTAGAAGCTGAAGTTCTGGCTGTGGTGGCTGCAGGGTAGAGAATAGTTGTGGCATGTGCTAGTGGATGTCTCGTTAGGTACACAGAGTTGATTAACTGAAATTTCTCTCCTGTACTTTGCTGGGAGACTGGGAACCTTCCTTAAAAAAGGTGTTAAAGTCCCCACTGGTCTTTTGACCTGTTCTTGGTGGTCATATGTGAAGATGGAAGAGTTGCAGGAATGTGCAATCTAATGTGAAGTCTCCTTAATATCTAGTATTGGATGGCATAGGGTGTATCTGTAATTAAGCTGGTCATTAAGTTGGTATAGTCTTCGAAATCTAAGAGGAAGTCAGGTACTCCTTTGGAAGGAAGAGTGTTTGCATGTAGATGTTGCAGAGTTGATAGTTACAGCCGCACAGATGATTAGAAGTATGAGGTCTGAGTGAAAACGAGCAACAGAGAAGTAAAAAGAGCAGGCAGGGGAAGAGGTTCTGAGCATAATTAGCCAATGTAGCAAATTACTGTGATACATGGTAGCTGGCTGCATCTGCAGCTGGGAAAGGAGGACTGCTCAGATGACAGGGTCTATTATTGTTAATTAGTAAGGGGAGGCTCATTTGATGAGCACTTATTCCAGTGCATAATTAGTGCTTGAAAAGGTAGTTAGTTATTTTAGAAAAGGTTATCATTGTAGTGTTTAAACCTAGTCTTAATGCCTGCATATTGTCCTTTTATAAACATGTTTCACCTGATTGCTAATTCTGTGGGATTTAAGATGCATAGGTCAATCTTGAAATACATTTTGAACAGTTTGACATTCTGTTATAGCTGATCCCAGATAAAGAACAAGATTTGGTGCAGACTGAGCAAGTAGAGACTAGCATGAATATTCAAATGGGCAGCACACAATTTCTCCCAGGGCCAAAGGCCAATAAATTGGTTACCATGTGAATGCAAGACCCTCCAAAGTAAAAGCATGAACTTTGCTGAGTACCAGCAAGGGAAGGTTGCTTTGTTTGTCTACCAAGAAACAAGGGGATGCTGTATGTACATTACTCTGGAGTAGCACACTAGCTTCAGGACCAAACCTAGCAAATACTGGATTTCCTTGCATTTGCCCTTTAAGATCAAGAATTTTTGGAAGTGGGAAAAGGTGGGAATACAAGGACAACTAGAGGTAACTGGCTTTGTCATGTTCCATTCTAACAATTTTTAGAAATGTGGACCTAGCCAGCTGGTCTTGTTCTGTATTCTCTGCAGGAACAATCAGATTGGGGTTTTTTGGATAGCAGTTAGTTCCCTGTTAAACTTGTCTAAATGTACGGTCTTGGAGATAGTGTGATGAATGTTATGCTGAATTCACAGAAGGTGTTAACAGAACTATTAGGGTGAATATTTAGAAATGTCTACATGCTGTAGGACATAACTGTTTGAAATCTACTTCTTTGGGCTCCTTTTAATACTCAAGGAGACAAGTCAGATAAGCACAGTTAGGTAGCATACACCCTTTGCACTACTTGGGTCTTGGGGAACAACTCCAATGGGATGTCTAAAATAAGTTGCAAGAGCAGTCATTTTAAAAACAGAAGCCTTGAAGTCTGTAGGTTTGCAACATGTGGAAAGAGCTGTGTGTCCTCTTCGCTTCACTGTCAAATGCTTGCCTCTGTGCATATTTTTTAGCCTAAAACTTGTCTGTGTGAATGCAGGACAGATGCTTACCAACACAGCGTAAATGCTGATCTTTAATAAAGTGGATAGGACCACAGTAAATGAGCTGAAATGCCACTATTTAGAATTACAGTCCAGGAAGTAATTGATGAAACCGCTAAGGGAACTAACACTTATCTTCTGTTCTTGCTTTGCCTAATTGCAGGTTTTGTTGGCGCAGAGAGCCACTACAGCAGTCTCTACAAGGCTTCATTTGAGAACATGGCCACCGACCTAGAGACGAAGGAGGAAAGGTTACAGCAGCAGAGAAGGAAAAGGCAGGATCTGCAACGTGGTTCGAATGGACAAACAAAAAAGATAAAGACTGAAGAATCATCACTACGACACTGTTGTTTGTAACTTTTGCCTGGCTGAAAGGAACTGATCTGACTGCAAACTGTTTTTAAATGTAAAATGAATTATGGAAGAAGACTGGTTTAAACTTTTATTCAGATTCAGGTTTTCAGGTAGCCTGATATGACAATATCCTGGTTGCAGCAGATAATGCATTTACAATATGCCTAAGCTTCTAGGAGCATACAAGTGTTAGTGGTTCAGTCCTAGGAATCTCTAATGCATGATATATATGAATATTGGAGATGATATTTTCCTTGGAACAGGATTTTCTTATTGCCTTTTGTGTTCAGGCTTTTTCCTTCAGGTGGAAGTGCACTGATTAAAGTTGATGTCATTTTTTTTGTTTGTTTCTGTTGTTGTTTTTTTTTAAACTTCTTAAAAGGTCTGTTAATGTAACCAGCTTAGTGTACCTGGCTATGGGCAAAGGAATGTAGCAAAATTCTTGCTGTATATGAAAGGTTTTAGCTGAGACTTTGCCATCTGTTTTTACCCTTTACCTTCAGCTATATGGTAGGGATTCTGCCTAGCTTCTGATCCATTGCTTCTTACTTGTAGCGTATTTCTATAAGACAAAGTGGAAGAATAGATTTTATACACTGGAAAGTGTATAAAATGTGTCAGTCCACTTGTTTTATTGGAAGATCCTTCTATTGCAATATGATCCTAATGTGTCTGTGAGAATGATTGGAGAGGCCTATGAGCAAAACTTGGAGTGCGTTTGGCTTTTTTCAACAAGAACTCTCATGTTGCAATTAGCCAAGAAATAGATTTTTTTGAAAAGTTATCAGTAAGAGCCTTACGGGATCACTTGTTATTTCATCATGGGGCAGAAGATTATGTGTACATCTACCAGATGGCGCCATGTCTGTATGGAATATGATGTACTTCATAAAACCAGGTGTAGAAATGTGTACAATTCATAAAAAGTATTCAGAATTAGCCTGTGAACCATGAATAGTTCTCTAGGTCTCTTTATATAGCTGTCCTCTCTGGAGTATCTGGACACTTAAAAATTTTGCCCTCAAATTTTAGTTATACTAATGTGTAAGACATTCTTGAGCTGTAGCTTTTTTTGAGAATACCAGTTGTTCAGCAGTGAAGCAGAACTTAGTACTTATATCTGTTCAGAATTGCAGTCTTGCCCTTATTGTGCGTTCCAGAGGCCATGAGTCTTTCTCATGCTGTAGGATGTCATATGAATTTTAATATTACTTCAGTTTGGAAGTGCCTCCTTAAGGATAGAGCATTGAGTGCATTAGTACAGAGACAGTCCTTCACCTCCAGGGTTTGATTTCTTTTGGTGGTTACTTATAAGTAAAAAAGCTTCTGCCTTGGCAAAGGTCTCTTTGGACACAAATTGTGAAGCATCAAGAGTGGTATTGTCTGTTCTGGTTAAAAGTCTCAATTCTGGCAGGACCTGCCTTGGCACAAATAAAATATGAAGTAGTTTCTACTACATGTACAGTCACATGATGTAAGAATGCAGGGTCATGTCCACAAAAATTGTGGTCTCGTGTAGCACTTCAATCCACTCTGTCCAGTATCCACATATGAGGGATCTTAAGCATCTTGTTTGGGTATCACCAAATCAATTGAGTGCTCCTGGATTTTGCTGGGTCTTGGGCAAAGGAGAAGGTGGTAGGTAGGTTTGTTTGGGCTCGATGAGTTTTGCCCCCTCAGGTACAATAACTTGAGATAAGTGGACCTGACTTTACATAATCTGGAGCAAAGACTTTTGAGCTAGTATGTTTTGCTGTCTTTCAAGAGAGTGCCTGAACCAGCATGCTGACCTGGTGGAGTGGCTTGCTTGGAGACTGAGACCCAGACCCATGAGGGGGTTATTGTCTGCGCACCACAAGTGAAGGCTTTTGTGCTATGTGGCGGCCTTGCTGTGTCTTAGGAGTTGGCTTGGGTAGTTTCCTCGTTTGTACTGTTGACTGGTAAGGACCTCATTCTCATACAGAGAGGATCACGTTGCCCTCTGCTCTGGGAAGGTGTCTGTCCTTACCAATGCCATATTAGAAGCCATTATTTCTGCTGTGCACCATTGTATATGTATACCTATGTGATGTCACATAAATGGAGCAAAGGCTTTCTTATACCTAGGTTGGGAATGTGATAAAAGGCTTAAACTAAGAGCTCAAATGCAGGTGTGAGGCCCAGCTGCTTGGTTTGCTGACAATTTGTAGCCTCTCCTGTAGCGGAGGATGTTGAATGTCAGTAAATGGAGCTCAACAGCAGGTAGGCAAATTTCCTGGTATTTGCCTACATCCCACATTGAACAGAAGCTAGGATTATGAAACCGTGTAATGTCAGCCTTCTGAAGGACAGTTGCATGTGTGAGATGAAACAATTTGACTGTATCTGGAACAGTAAATACTTTGGTATGGCACTGGTGACGCACGTTTTTCTTGGTCCTCAAGAAACGATGAGAAACTGCCATCTGAGGTGCTTGATATTGTGGCTGGGAATGGTGACTTGAAGACCAAGATACCTGCTGTGTGCTGGAGGTTATTAAAACTTTGTAGTTCTAGTATTAATCTAATTTAAGAGGGGGCTGTAGGGAAAGCAGTTGGGGAAGCAATTAAGGAAACTCCAGCCCCAGGGTGTAGCTTTGTGATTGTTCAGGTGAGCAGATTGGTTGTGCACAGACTAAGTAGTATGATCTTACCAAAAACAGGCCAGTACTCACACTGCTTGTGAACTAGACAGGAGAGGAGGAAAAAGCTCCAACTAGCCTTTTTGCTGGCTGGTGGTCAAGAAATTATTCTTTACTCAGCATTAAGCCTGCTGATACATGTAGCAAGCTGCAAAATTTTTGAATTACTTTGAATCTGTAGCAGGAGTCTGCAAGAGTCTGTATTGGATCATTTCTGCAGGTCATGAGGTAATACTGTTTTTGAAGTGGTGGCATGAGCCAAAGGCAGGTCTTTGTTTTAAATTTTTTTTTGGTCATCATACCATTATTTTATCTAGGTCATCTGAGATAATGAGGGCTGGTCCCAAGAATTGCTGCTGATGCCCTTATTTGAATATGGAAGGGGGTTCAGCACGAATGTTGGTATTGTTACACTTCTAAAAGATAAGAGGCTGCCATGTTGGCAATTCCTATCCCTGAGGGATATTTTTCCTTAGCTGTTTTCTCAGCATGGGTTAGACCTTGGCAGTGATCTTCACTGGCTGCAGAGTGCTCTTGTCATCCTCACTCTGCCTGCTGTCCTGGAAGAAACACGAAATTTCTTCCAAGCCTTGAACTTGTGACAGATCATGGCGTGTGGGAGTGACGTGAGATGTGATATCTGGCAGACAGTTCAGACTTCTTTTGTTCTTTTTCCTGCAAATTTTCCTTTCCTATTCCATTTATGTTTCCTTTTCTGCATGCAGTAGTTCCTGAGCTTAAGTTGTGAGGCTGTGCATATCTGTGGACTGCTTTGAAGGGTGTCTGAAGAGTGATCAGAGGAAAGAACCTTGCTGCAAGGTCTAAATCCGCTGTAGTGTGCCTACGCCTTGGATGGAAAATCATTTAAAAGAAGTGAATACCACTGCTACAAAGAGTGAGACAACACTCCTCTCCCTGGTATTTGAACGATTTATTTCTAGTGGTTAAACCTGATGTTGCTTGCTTGTGTTTATTTTCTGAATGTGAACCAAAGCATGTATGTGTGCCTAGAAAAAAGGGTATTTGTCAACTGGGGTGTAATTTTACAGCAGAAGTGGGAACCCTCAAACCCTTGCGAGGGGCGTTTTTAGACCACGTAAGTTCACTCCACGCCTTCCTAGAATCTCTGTGGTTTTTGTGCAACCCCGCTTCTCCTCCTGAGCACTGACAATCCAAAGAGCCTTTAAAAATGCAGGTAAGAAAGAAGTTGAAGCAATACTGAGTTTCTTTTCCTCAACATTTTAAACCAAAACATATGCTTCCTATCTCCATTGTTGGAATTTCACTGAAACCCCTTAAGCAACACACTGTTGAACACAGTGATCTTTTATCTGTCATAGCAGGAAGGAATCCTAATTAAACACAGCCCAGTAGCATGCTTTAGAACAATCCTTACGTTTTTGACAAAACTTTGAAAGCTAATTTACTCTATAAACAGAAATGTCTGTAAATAAAAGTGTTCCTTTTCTTAAAAAGAAAATCCTGATACAATAGAGTTGCTTTACCCACAGGCTAATAAAAAGTTGCTGCAGATTTCAATAGACTCCAAAAGTCTGCTTCAGCTTTCTGTGCTCTTTGCTGAAACATTCTGTATGAAGTGCTTTGATCTGAAAAGCCCTATGGGCTTAACTCTTGCTGGTTGTCCCTGCTGCCATCAGTCCTGTGGTGTGAACAAGGCCAGGATGACTCAGCTGAGCATGTTAGTTCACAAATGAGAAAAAGACAGGCTGGATGTGATTTGTCAATAGTTGTAGATAATAGAGGCTGGAAAGAAAAAAGGCTAGAGAACTGGATGGCTTTAGAGGCCAACAGATGTCGATTTCCAATGTGTTTGCACAAGTTATCATTCACTTCTGAACACCAGGGGTGTGGAAAGTCCTGCAAGAACTAGAAGTAAAGGCTCTTCCACTCCTCAAGTGTGTCATTGCTTGATACCCCACATCAGCACTTTTTTACCCAGTAACCTTCTGAACATCGCCTTCCCTCAGTCAGGTCAAGGTCAGAGTAGAAATTCTGTGTTTAAAAAAAAAATCTCTTGGGGATTAACGTGACCCTGGAAGGCTAAGGAGCATCTGAGGGATAAACCAAGGGCTGCAAGGATATGAAATGTCCCTGCAGAAGGCAGGGACCTGCACATGAAGGCTGTGGCTGAAGGCACACCTGCATGCATGTGTGGGTAGTGAGTGCTCCCAGGTTGGTACTAACTGACTTGGCACAAGGCTGCTTTGAGGAGAGGAGCAGGGTGCAGAGCACAGCCCAGCAGCAGCCTACAGTTGCCCTGATCTCCACCCCTGACACTCAGAACAAGAACACTCGGGCTTTTTTTGCTCTGCACTATGATTGTTTTCATCTTTGCTTTTCTTCCTAGCATCATCCTTTGCTTTAGTCTGTGTCACCCACCCCAGCAGGGGCTGTGGCAGCGGTGGTTGTTCTGGGAACCTTTGAGCTCAAGCTGCATTTTGGTGCTCAGGTCCCCAGGCAGCAGCATTACAGCTTGAGGCCAGTGCTGGGGACACCGTGCCCAGCGTGTGGGCAAGTGCAGCTCACCAGCGATGGTGATTGCCCAAGTCTCATGTGTAGCGTGTGATACTCAGCAAGCCTGTGGTGTTACACCACCGCATCCTGCAGCGGTGCATCCTTCCAGCCTCAAGTCTTAACTTTTGGTAAGAGTTTATTAAAATGAGTGGGACTGATGTTCATTGGATATGGAAGTTAGGTACTGTTGCTTGTTTAATTCAACTTTTAATTCAAACAGTACGTGATAGCTAGGTGGATATATTTACCTCAGAGAATCAGCATGAAGCAAATATGGGTAGAAGCAAGTATGACATTAACACAGTTATGGAGGCCCCCTGTTCCTGTTAAGAGTGCGAGCCTCCCTCTTCNATAGAGGCTGGAAAGAAAAAAGGCTAGAGAACTGGATGGCTTTAGAGGCCAACAGATGTCGATTTCCAATGTGTTTGCACAAGTTATCATTCACTTCTGAACACCAGGGGTGTGGAAAGTCCTGCAAGAACTAGAAGTAAAGGCTCTTCCACTCCTCAAGTGTGTCATTGCTTGATACCCCACATCAGCACTTTTTTACCCAGTAACCTTCTGAACATCGCCTTCCCTCAGTCAGGTCAAGGTCAGAGTAGAAATTCTGTGTTTAAAAAAAAAATCTCTTGGGGATTAACGTGACCCTGGAAGGCTAAGGAGCATCTGAGGGATAAACCAAGGGCTGCAAGGATATGAAATGTCCCTGCAGAAGGCAGGGACTTGCACATGAAGGCTGTGGCTGAAGGCACACCTGCATGCATGTGTGGGTAGTGAGTGCTCCCAGGTCGGTACTAACTGACTTGGCACAAGTCTGCTTTGAGGAGAGGAGCAGGGTGAGCAGGGTGCAGAGCACAGCCCAGCAGCAGCCTACAGTTGCCCTCATCTCCACCCCTGCCACTCAGAACAAGAACACTCGGGCTTTTTTTGCTCTGCACTATGATTGTTTTCATCTTTGCTTTTCTTCCTAGCATCATCCTTTGCTTTAGTCTGTGTCACCCACCCCAGCAGGGGCTGTGGCAGCGGTGGTTGTTCTGGGAACCTTTGAGCTCAAGCTGCATTTTGGTGCTCAGGTCCCCAGGCAGCAGCATTACAGCTTGAGGCCAGTGCTGGGGACACCGTGCCCAGCGTGTGGGCAAGTGCAGCTCACCAGCGATGGTGATTGCCCAAGTCTCATGTGTAGTGTGTGATACTCAGCAAGCCTGTGGTGTTACACCACCGCATCCTGCAGGGATTAGCAGCTAAAATCCATCAGAGGTAATCTCCAAATTGAGCTACCCTGGCTATGGGTGCCTCAGAGGCTGGACCACAGCTGTGGGTAACAATTATGCAGGTGAAGAATGTGTTGTGTGACCTGATGCTTTGTGTTCAAGACAGTTCACAGCACCAGCGATATATTTATTTTAATACGATATTTTCTTTCCCCCTCTCTTTTCTGTTAATAGGGATAATGGATGTGTGTTTGTGCATACTTTGAACATCTGGGAGCAGCTACCCCCCTTTTTCTAATCAGTACTTCCAGCCTCAAGTCTTAACTTTTGGTAAGAGTTTATTAAAATGAGTGGGACTGATGTTCATTGGATATGGAAGTTAGGTACTGTTGCTTGTTTAATTCAACTTTTAATTCAAACAGTACGTGATAGCTAGGTGGATATATTTACCTCAGAGAATCAGCATGAAGCAAATATGGGTAGAAGCAAGTATGACATTAACACAGTTATGGAGGCCCCCTGTTCCTGTTAAGAGTGCGAGCCTCCCTCTTCATGGAAGAGCTTTGTATTGCTCATTCACTTGTCTGAGGTTGATCAGTTTTACATCTACAACCAGGATATAGTATTTCTGTATGTTGTCCATAGGGATACAGAGAAGAATTTAATAGTCTCATCTGGAATGGAAGTTTTAATTTTGGACTGTCAGACCTAGTCATATGTATACATACATAAATACAACAAATCAAAAATCCCAGCCATTATTAGGAGACCCAAAGTACTTTCTAACAAAAGGTAAGGAGACTGTACCTTGTATTGTATCTTGCTGTCATCCTTTGGTTTAAACTTCACTTGTTATATGGGAAGAGAACAACACTTATTAAACAGCTTGTGGCCCTTGCCACCCTCTTGGTCGGGGTGGGAGGAGAAGGGGACAGCCTAAATGCTGTGTGACAGCCAGGGAGCAGTATATGCTGGCACTGTTGAGTTTTCTATGCCTTGTGTTAGAGAATAGAGTAGGGTGTAAGCAAGTAGCTGTTGCTGTTAATCCTTTCTGAAGTGGCTACTGGGGAAAGGCAGTTATGAAACACAGTACTCAATGTGAAAAACACCAATTAAAACACCCATTTCAGCATTCCATCTGCACAGGTTTTTAGGCGTGTAGCTTGATTAACTACTTGTACATCTGTGGTGTAACCCACTAGGGTTTTGTGCTTTTAAATAAGAACTGTGTTACTATATTTTTCTCATCAGCATGTTGTCAAGATGACAGCATCCAGTATAAATTCTAGTTAGTTCTCTGCAATGCTGGGTGTCTTGGATTTCTCCATTGACTTTTTCCCTCTATAATTGCAGTATTTCACATTGCAATGCTTCCTTTGCTCTCTAATATTCCAAAGCTCAAAGGTAGGATGAGACACACTAGCTATTTAAATAAAAAACAACATTGGTCTGATTTTTTTTTTTTTTTTGCTATGTCCTGGTCTATCCAAGAATTCATATAATCTATGTACCATTTAGATTTACCTCAAATAATAATTCATCATCATATCTAAGGCCAAAAGTGTTCATCAAACAAACCAGCCATTAGGAAATGAAGGCTTCTTATCTTCAAGGAAATAATAATAGTAATAATTAATCACTGTCTTAAGATTTGCATGTCCTGCATTTCTGGAATACTTTATCAAGAAATCCTGTTTTGTAAACAAGGCAGAACTGTTTTGTGTCAGGCAGCTTCTAGGAAGAACAATTAAGACGAAACAGCAGTTCTCAGTTTTCCTGAAATTTCTTAAGAGAGTTTCTTTAGAGAGAATAGTTTCTACCTGCTTGTTTTAATACAAAGACATGGGAACTTTCGTCATTATGTCACAAGACTGAGTTTTCAGACTTTTCCCACTCTTGCCACTGCCTTCATTAAAAAACAAAAAACCCTCTGAGACCCAAAAAACAGAAATGGAAAAAACCCAAACAAACAAACCAACAAAACTATAGCCAGTTAGAACAAAAGACCCCAGTGATCTCGCTGTGCTCAGTGCAAAACCAGCTACATGAGATTTTAAACTGCTTATCAAAAATAGTCATATCAAGTCAGGTTCTGTCCCTTCTCTACACTCCATGGTACCGCCAGGAGGAATCTTCAGCCATGTCTTTTTTTGTTCTGGTTTGGTTTGGTAGCTCAGCAGAGGTAGGATCTACAGTAAAAACAAATAACAGAAGAAAAATCCTCCTGCCTGTTTCACCTTTGCAGCTATAGGGAGTCCTCTGCATAAAACGTTGATGGCTTAAAACTCAAAAGCGCTCGTTGGTCAGATTCAGCAGCTTGGGCAAACAGTTGGGTATAGCAGCTCCATTTGGATGTGTCAGGTACCAGCATGGAAAAGCTGCTGCTGCGTTTTTTGCTTCCTGTTAATAAGCAATGGGTCTATTTAGGAAGACACTGAAAATGGATTAGATAAATCAAAAAGCAAGAGGGTTTTTCACCCTATCTGCTGCCNNNNTTTTTTTTTTTTTTTTTTTTTTTTTTTTTTATACTTGTGGGGAAGTCCAACAGACTGCAGCATTATCTAGATGGCATAGGGAAAATCCCATGCATGAATTAGTAACAACTACCGCAGCTGGTAGGAGTTTCCCCGTTCACTTACTTGGTTCACTTTACTGGCAGTGCTTCTCCTGAACTGGTCCACCCAGCTGGCGGCACAGTGCTATCTGTGCAGCCACTACCCACACCCAGTTTATGTTGGGCAGGCTCCCTGTTGGGACAGAGCTAGCTCGTCTCTTCCTGCAACATATCACGTAGACTCAGCCCATTCTGCTTGGGCTGAATGAGGTTCCTCAGGGCCTTAAACCAAAGGGCGTTTCACCCTGGTGAGCACTGACCGCTTGGTTTTAGCCCCGGCAGGAGGAAGGGCCACTCCTTTTGGCAGGGACGCAGCTGACCCACCCTGCAGGGGGTGGTACTTTAATGAGCCCTTACACACCCAGGAGGTGGTAAAGTCTGTGAGCATGATCCTGCAATGGTGTTTCTCCCCTGCCCCCTGGGCAGCAGTAGTCAGTGATTTCCCACTCATATCCTTGCGGTTAGTGAAGTACAACCCCATTTACAGGGAAAGTCTTTCCTAGGGAGGGTAAAGGCACCCTGTTTTTTGCCCCAGTGTGCTTTGCTTTGTCCCACTGGTGTGTTTAATGGACTCTTTGCACTTAACTGAGCTGAGCACAGTGTTCCTGGTTCAGCTCATCCGCTTCCAATAAAAATATGTGATTGAGGATTAAAGCATATCTAAATTAGCCTTGTTTAAAATCAACAGATAAGCTGAACATGCAGGAGCAACATGAAGCCCAGCAACATCTAGGGGAGGAAGGGAAAGTTTATTGGGATTGAAGCCTCCAGCCAAGCTCCTTTGAGAGGTGAACAGGTCACCTCTATAGTTATCTAGCAGGCTTCTGTCCAGGTGCAAAGGAGCTGCATCAGCCCCTCCATGCTCTGCCATGGCTGGGATTGGTGCTATCGACAAACCTTTGCTGAACTACAGCAGAAACATGCTGTGACCATCATTGCCACAAGCCAAGCAAGAAGCTTCAGCTGAAAAAAACACAGATGGTCTTGCACTGGCAACTTAATTTTGGAGAAATGTAATTAGTGATTGGGTTCCCTATGACTTTCTTGACTTCTCTCTCGGATCTCTTGGAGACCAAAGATGGCATCAACGCTGTGTTCACACACAGAGGTTAATGAGTCGGACCTACATGAGGAATGAGGGTGGGAGAAGGAGTCTGCTGTTGCTGTAGAACTTTCAGCATCATCAGAGCACTGTCATCTGCTGTCATCTGCTTACTCATCCTAGGGCGTGTATTGCAAAAAACTTTGTTCCTTCCTTTTACCATTTGAATTCACAGAATCACAGAGTGTTAGGGATTGGAAGGGACCTCAAAAGATCATCTAGTCCAATCCCCCTGCCAGAGCAGGAACACCTAGATCAGATCACACAGGAACGCATCCAGGCGGGCTTTGAATGTCTCCAGAGAAGGAGACTCCACAACCTCTCTGGGCAGCCTGTTCCAGTGCTCTGTCACCCTCACTGTAAA
>VZTO01011420.1:76484-162237 GCA_013400615.1 Syrrhaptes paradoxus | reverse complement strand
CCCAATATTCCAGATGCGGTCTCACCAGGGCAGAGTAGAGGGGGAGGAGAACCTCTCTCGACCTACTGACCACCCTCCTTCTGATACACCCCAGGATGCCATTGGCCTTCTTGGCCACGAGGGCACAGTGCTGGCTCATGGTCATCCTGCTGTCCACCAGGACCCCCAGGTCCCTCTCCCCTACACTACTCTCCAACAGCTCATTCCTTTATGTCCCATTTTGGATTATGCAGTCAGCGCCTTGAGACAGAAACCATGCTTCTCTTAATATTTGCAGACTACCCAGCAATTTGGGGCTACCACAGTAGGAATTTTTCTTCCAGCAGAAAATAATATGCAGGATTAGAAGTGAAAAGAGAATTAATGGCAGCTACTTTCACTTCTAGGAAAGGGAGACACCTTTTTCCATTTTATCCTTACAGTTACCTCTTTACTGATGGAACATGGTTATCCCTTGAGAAAGCTGGATGAATTTTAAGCAAATGTTACTGTTTTATAGACCCATGTGGATAACCACTGTAGAATTGTCCTTATTAAAGCTAGACCAAGGAAGCAGTGTTTACGTTTGATAGGTATAGTCTAAGGTTTGAGGTCAGAGTTGTGGGATCGATTCACATAGGAGACCCTTGCTAGGATCTGTGATGGCTGTAAAATTGCCAACTGGTTGATCTTAACTTGATCTAGAGGAAGAAAATACAGGTGGTCTCAGTGTTGAGAGGGTAAGTGTTGACTCCATCTTTAGTTGTTGTGACTTTAGTAGCCATATAGCTTGCTTGTCCTTTTGGGGAGCTGCACCTGTGGGGCCACTCAGAACTGGAGCCTATGGGTGGCTGCTGCACTTTACTTATGGAATCATGTTCCTGGCAGAGACATTTGAAGTGATCAGGGGCTTTTACAGACATACCATAGTTACAAAAGTTGTTTATTGCCAGCACCATGTAATCACTGAGAATAGCGGCTGTTATCCTCCTCAGCCTGCTAACTCCTTAAGAATCAGAAAATGGAAAAAAAATTGCCTAATTTTCTTCTCTGATCCTCTCTTGGCAGTTCTTTAACATGATGGTCATGCAGTTGGGAGAGATCAATGTGGGTGCCATCCAAGGGCTTTCAATATGTTTTGTGAAAGGCCTGCTCGGTGCAGCATGTTCCAAAGATGGAGAGTCATTTCAAATTATTGAATTCCCTTCACCTGTAAAAAGACAGACATCATTAATATTATTCTAGGACATTTTGAACAGTAAGTACCAGCATGAAAAGAAGTGTCAGGCTCCTATATGTTTCCTTGTTATTATGGTGCTTTTACATAAATGAAAATACATTTAGATGGGCTAAAAATGGGTTCTTAATGGAGTAGGGTAGATAATAGTATAATTCAGAAAAAATGAGAAACTGGAGAACATAAAAGGTTTCATATTTGAACAATGTGGGAAGTGGATGGAGCTGATGCAAGCTAATGAATCCATTTCTGGGCAGAAGAGGGTATAATCATGTCTGATGTAAACACCAAAGCCATCACGCAGCATAAAACAGTACACCTGTTAGGCCTCTGCATCTGCCATTCTTGCATGCACTGAATACTTAATTGGCATTTTGTCTGATGAGGTTAGTATGCAAATTTGTATGCAAATCAGACTGCCAAACCTACTTTGTTAAATTCTGTATTGCAACTTGAAAAACACACCAACAGCGTGAAGGTATTTAACTCTTGTGTCCAGCTGACCAGTGCTGGTTATTTTCTCCCCTGGTTACTTGGCAGTAATGTCCAGCACATTGTTCCTTAGTTAGGGCCAGCCAGTACAGTCCTCAGTCTTACTCTTTAAATGCAAAGCCTAGGTAAGGAGTGCCAATGTCCTATCTCCCTCTGGCTTTGCAGTGCCAGCTCTTATCTCCATTGGTGTGAGAGGTATACATTGCATGGACCCCATGCAACAGGAGGTCCTCATCATGGATTCCAGTGCCCTTCCTTAGCTTGACACCCCCCAGTCTTAGCAGCACTGGCAGAGCAGATGTGTGCAGCCTCAAACCTGGGACCCCCTCCCCCTCTAGGAAGGCTGGGGGTAAATCTGGGGCCATGGGATGGGGATTTTGAGGGTGCTGAGTTTGCTCGTCCTTTTGCTATAGCTGCATCTCTGTTGCAGGGGCTAATGCTGGCCTGGCAGCTGCCAGCTTCCCTATGTGTTAGTGTTGACAGCAAGGTCACAGCCGTGCTGCCATCCCTATCAGTGTCCCACCTTGGTGCCATGTCTAGCACACAGAAAAAGGTGAGATATGCAACTGTGGTGCTTCAAGGGGGCTGGTCTTGCTGGGAGTGCAGACTGGAGCATAAGCTCCCCTTCTTGCAGACCAAAATGCTCTTGCTGTGCGCTGAGGGAAGTGCTAAAAGGGCTTAGCTGCTGATCACCCTCTAGTGCCTACTGTGATACCTCCTCCTCCTCTGCTGGGTGGGGAAGGAATAGGGAACCCCACAGCACAGAGCATTGATGGCTATGCTGCCAGTCCACCTGGTGCTAAAAATACAGCAACAGTTGGGACAAGAGAGTCAGGGTAGCACGTGCACATGTACCCAGGGCTAATCCAGGCACTTCTATCTGCTCTTGATTATCTGGCTTGTTTACAGAGAAGCTGATTTTCCAGGTCAGTCGTTGGAGGCACCTGCCCACAGCTTCAGGAAGGCTGCACTGTGTAAATGCACATTTAGAGGGCAAATTCTAATATAACTTACAGTGGTAAAACTAACTTTTTACTGAGCTCTAGACAAGGCAGGGCTCCAAAAAAAAAAAATCAGGCAAACCTTATCTGGCAAAACAGGCTTTGATTTTGACCCCACTGTATCAAGAACAAATCCTCTTGTGCAGCACAGTGCAGGATTCACCTCTATTTTGAAAGAATATCCCAGGGGCTATTATTCTCTTTTACAGTCTGCAAACACCATTCTTATTCTGCAAACTTTGAGTTCCTCTTGTAAGTCACGCCACCGAATCCCCCTCTGTGTGCAGTGTGTCTTTCAAGATGATTATTGTCTGCCTAGTTAAATTTTAACGACTGGGATGAGAAAAGACCTTTGTCCTAGAGATAAATTCAGAGGTGTTATAAGGTTGTTACACTGGAAATAAGGGTTATAATGTCAGTTTTGAAAAAAGTAAACCTCCTAAGTTAGCCTGCATAGTTGATGTTTGAAAGAGAGTTTTACCGTACTAATTGGTGCAAACTTTTTATATTAATTAGCTAGTAACTTTTTCTATTTGATTTATGTATTTTCATACAAAAGACACATGTTGAGCCTTGATTCTGTAGAACGCCTAAATGAAGCTATATGAAAGCCTGTAATTTACTGAAAGTTCAAAAGTTTGGGTGCCACTATCTGAGCACTTACAATTTTTCCCTTAGTCAGAATAGTTAAATAAATACATAAATGAAATAGGATGTAGGCATAGGAATGCAATTTTGATGCTTTTTAAATGTACTTGCCAGCAGATGAAGCTGGATGACCTGTCATAGCCCAGTCTCTCATGAAAGTGCTAAGCACTGTACAGTGATGGAGCAGCAGCTGATGCTTGCTTCATGGGTGGAAATGGCAACGTGAAGCACAGGTCAGTGAATAAATCACCACATGGGATGAATAAATTAAACAGCCGATAGGATAAAATTAAACACTTTATATAAAGGGGAGATTCCTGTACTTTTTGTCTACATACCAGGATCTCCCTGGATGCAGGCTGCCTTCCAGATGGAGATGAAACTCGCTGCCCTTCTCTGTCAGTGTGGCCAGCCTCTGCCGGCTCTGGATGACACAGCCTTGGCTCACCTTCCCTAAAATGAGTGGCGTGTCCTCTGCAAGTAAAGGAGTGAGGACAAGTCAGTGCAGCTGGAGATCTGCCCTTGGCAACGCCCACAGTAGCCAGCATGACGAGGGAGATCAAAGTCTTGAGTGACAGGGGGAGAAAAAAAAATATAGCCTGGAAGTAATGAAATCGTCATTTATCACACGTACATTGCCCCAGTGAACTTTCTGAAGTACATGGTGTTTCAGACTTGTTGTCCTGTAACCTTTAGGAACATATTTCTTCAGTTCTTCCCCAAGATAAGCAGCTCCCTCCCTGTCACCAAACCCCGCTGGCCAGCCCCAGTGCCACTGTGTGACTCCAGGTGCCCTGGACGGTGCTGGGAAGCAGTAGGGGGATGGGGCTGCCGGTCGGGACCTCCTGGTGCGAGTGGGGTTTGGGCCCACCAGTGCCTGTCCCAGGCTCTTCCCCGCTTTCTCAGGTGTGCTGGCCTCCTCTTGGGTGCGAGGCACTTCCCCACTGCCTCCCACGGCTCCCCCAGCCTGTCCCCTGTTCTCTGCCCTCCACCATCCTCTGCAGGGCCCAAGGGTGCCAGAGAAGGGATCCCAGCCGTGGCCGTGGCGTTGCCTGTGGGTTGGAATAAAATCGTGAAGGTTGTTTCAAAACCATTATAACAGGGACGTTGTGGGTTGGTTTGTTTCAAGGATAACTTTGCCTGAAGTTAATAACATTTTTTAAAATAATAGCTCAGGAAAGAAGCAACACATAAGCATTGCTCTGAATGTTCATTTCATTTAGCTGAAGATTTTTTAGTAAAGAAAGTGAAATGACACGCTTTCAAGTTAGAGCAGATTTTTTTTTGGGGGGTGGGGACTTGCCCATTAAACTGGAAAATCCGTTGTTATTCCCATGACTTTTACTCCCAAAGCTGTGAGGAGGCTGGCAGAGGGTTACTCCCCATCACTCCCCTCCTTCCCCGCATTTACAAACCCGTGGGGCAGGGGGGGCAGACATGACTGAGGGGCAAGGCTGGGCCAGCACCTGAGAAACTCCCATGGTGGCCTAGAGGTGCTCTGCTCCCTCTTCCCCCACCACTCCCTCGGGTGGCCATGGAGAATGCTGGGGTGCCTCAGCACTGGCAGTGGCTCAGGGTTTTGGCCAGGGCCAGTGGGCTGTTCCCTGCAGTCCCCTGGAGGGGTTTGGTACCCGCAGCGAGAGCTTGCCCCTGTGCTCTCTGGGCCGCTGCCGAGCTGTCCTGCATGGCATGGGCACCGGTGTGCCTCCAGAGCCATGGGCCCACTTGTAGGCTATGTTTATAATTAAACTACAAGAGGGGATTTCAGCCTCCGGTGCTGTTTTATGTGGCCCTAAATGCAAAAGCCTGACAAAGGTGGCTTTTGTGTGATGGAAAGCCCAGCCGATCCCAAGGCACTGACTGAATCAGCACACAAACGTGGCCACTGCATTGCATTTCTAGCATGTTGATGTGAAAGGCAGACAGTGCTGCAGGGCCAGATGGAAAAGTGCTTGAAAAAACCCCCTCTGGCCCAAAAAAGGAGCTCCCCTTCAAAAGCAACTTCAACCAGCTTCCCCATGGTGTAGCTGGAAGGAGCAGAACGGCCTCAGAGCCAACATCCCATTTGTGTGGCCTTCACTTTGCCAGTCATCTGCATTGACGTTGAAGCCCTTGCCAGGCTGGCTGCTGAGAGCAGTTGTGGCTGTGCACAAGAGCCACGGCACTCGGAACCCAATGCGCCTGTCACCAGCAGTCCTTTGTGGGGGACATTTTCACTTCTCGGATGTGAG
The DNA here is from genome assembly GCA_013400615.1 of Syrrhaptes paradoxus. Classification (NCBI taxonomy): domain Eukaryota; kingdom Metazoa; phylum Chordata; class Aves; order Pterocliformes; family Pteroclidae; genus Syrrhaptes; species Syrrhaptes paradoxus. Next base: position 156,649 of record VZTO01011420.1, on the reverse strand, counting down.
GAGCAGTGTCACTCAGGCAGCAGAGGAGCAGCTGGAGACACCAGGCCAGGAGCAAGCTGTTCATACCCAAACACTAAACCTACCTGGGACAGCCTGAAAAAAGCCCATAAGATCTCTCTGTGGCTGAAAAGTTGTAACAGCGTGCTACATCCCCACACCATGTGGTGGCCTTGCTGCCTCTCCCTCTGACTCAGCAAGTTCTCCTGTTTTAGGCTAGGCCAGGCGCAGGTCTGGATCTGCCTTTCCACTGAGATGTATGTGTGTCTAATGGTTTACAGCTTAGTTGTCCGTACACAAGCCCATTAACTAATGTGTGCTTGAGAGCATCCTTGTGTGCTGTGGTGTGGCTGCAAAGCCTGGCAGCTCTCCGGTAGTATGAGCGCTGTCGGACAAGCTGGCTTCCAGGGGCTAACCAGGGGAGCTTTTAACCAGGAATGCTAGAAGGCATGGCTTGGGCACACAGATTTGAGGAGGATTTATACGTATTTGTGTTTATTTGCTTGTTGTGTTTTTCAGGCTGGAGCACATCCCAACTGTCCTGAGCTCAGAACGTCATCAGCAGGCTGAGAGCAAGCTCTTTTCATCTAGAAAGAAACAGAGCTACTCCAAGTCCCTGTCACCTTGGAGCTTCCTTTAGGGCAGTGGATCTGACAGGTCTGTCAGCCAGGCAGTAAGTGTGCTTCCACACAGTTTGGAAAACAGAGATTTTTTTCCTCAGAGACATTATACCAGATGTTGGCTGTGACAAGACTAGTTAACACTTTCCAAACCCTCCTGGTTCTAAGTTTGTCTTGCAATAGAGCCAAGAGTGGTATTACAAAATGTCTACAGATAGCCATTTTGTTTGTGTGCATGTGCCTGAGTACACCTGTAATTCCTGATTACATGCCAACATAGTCAGAAAGCTTTCTTTGTGTGTGTGAGAAGTCATAATTCTCACTAGCAAAGAGCCAGATCTGCAATGTGATCATGAAGAAAGAGATGTTTGACTTGTTGGTTACAGCTTCTTAACTTAGGACATCATAAGTTTTTGGCCAGAAGTTTCTATGAAGTAATATTTTCTGCAAATGGTAACTGTTGGTTCTTGCAGTGGAGAACATTTTACATACAGATATCACAAGGTGCTTTACAGAAGTGAGTCTCTCTGTTTGAAAGGAGAGGGAAGCCCTAGATTGGCGACTCACTCTCGAGGGTATTTGAAGCCAGTGGCAGATCTAGGTTTATTATTAAGACTTACTGGCTTCTTGCACTATCATTGCACCCCCACACAGACCAGGACTTCAATGTACCAGTTTTTCAGAGTACAAACTTTACCTCTGGCTAGGCAGTCCCCTGGAGAACTAAGAGAAAGGAGAGATCACCTGCTGCCCTGCCACATTGCCTAGAAAAGCAGCATCCAAGCTGTTTTAAACACACTTCAGAAAGTCTTTGCTTCGCTTTCCTGGTGCTGAACAACCTTAATTGTAAGGGTGCTGCATGTCAGAGGGTTGTGCATACAGAAGGATGTCTCAGGAGGGCAGGACCTGCCTGGTGTCCTCTGGACCACAGCCTGGAGCTGGGATGTGCCTGATTCCAGAAAGTAATTGGAAGGTTTTGTGGTGGGTTTTTTTTTTTTTTTTTTTACATTGGGAATCAGAGCAGCAGTTGGATGGCCCTACATCAGGCTGTCCTTTCAAATACATCCTTCCTGCAGGCTGGGGCTTGAGTGCTCCTTGTCTCTAACAGGCATGTTGCTGTGTTTTATACCCTGCCCGCCTTGGCACAGGGAAATCAAGGATATGATAGTGTGGGAAAGCGGTAAATATGGGGAGAATTTGCATTAGTAGGGTAGGTGATTTGCCCCACTGTGTCTGCTCTCTCACAGGAACTTTCACAACAAAACAGAACAATGTGACAGGAGAATAAAACGAAGAGTGTATGCTCTTAATACCAGAAATGAGGCATAAAGGTTAAGACTTGTTCTGCAGATGTTTCCAGAGAGAAGGGGCAGTCTGCAGTAGAAGCCCACTGTTTAAACAGGAAAATTGAATACTGCTTGACAGTGTGGGGCTTATATTCTGCATCGGCACTCTGCTTTGCTCCCATATGAAACAGATGCTGTTGTTATTGCTGCTCAGAGGCAGCCCGGAGATTAACAACTTCCATGTACAGATACTTCTTTGGCATTACATAACACATGTATTTAATGCACACTAAATTTTCATTGCAAATTGGTTGCTGTGGGGGCATTCACATTTTTAAAAAAACAGTTTCCTTCCTGAGACATGCAGCTACACTATAGCCTTAGTTTGATCTGATTATAAAAGCCATACTAAAAAAATGAAGTTAGTATGGGGCTGAGGGATCTCATTGTTTTGTTTTTTAAAAAAGAAGTAAAATCCCAGGGCTCATTATTAGTTTTCCAGGCTAAATAGTGTGTAATAGTTATAAACTTTACCACAACTACAGGATTAGCAATGTAAGGCTGGGATACATGTGGCACTGTCATGATGCTGAAAAGATGCATGTAACAGATAATATAAAGTTCTTCATACAGCACCTACCGTAAGGTGAAAAAGCAACACTGAGATATAATATTCACTCTTATTCATTGGATTAAGGAGAGAAAAGACTAAATCACACTTGAGACATCTGTCTGGCTGCCTCAGAAACCCTTTTTCATGCTAACTGTAGTTTTAAAATGTCACCCTGAAACTATGAGACATTTTAATGGGCTGATTGCCAGGATTCTCAAATCTGTTAATTTGCATATGAATCACAGTATCAAGTATTATGGAAAGAGTATAAGAAACTAGAGAGAATGCTTTGTAGTCCCCTTAGTTAAACATATGTTGGGAGGATTGTCTTTTATAAATCTAATATTACAAAGGCAAATAAGATTAAAAAATGCTGTGGTATTCCCTTTTATACCAATAGTTGGTTGTGATTGCATGTGGTCTTTTTTACAGCTGTCTGTGAATAGCAGCCTGGATGTTGCCTGTTCTTTCAATAAGCTGCACAGCATGTTACAGCATCATGACAGTCACTAGTGCAGCCCTGTGGAAGGGCTGCATTCCCTTCTCCACATTTCTGATGCAGCTCCAACAAAATCAGTGGGATTTCACCAACGTCTTCTGATCATCTCTCTCCAGTAAGCAGTTTTCAGGTTGCTCTTAAAAATGATGGAGCCAAAACAAGCAGCAAGGGCTGTCAATTCTTAAGCTCCCATGCACTTCAATTAGAGAAAGCTAAGGAGCCTGCACTTACGCAATTAGCTACTGTGTGCCAGGGTCCATGGCTAGGCTTGTGGGAGTTAAGCGTGTACATAAATACTTATTGAATTAGGGCTTATGGTTAGAGAAAATCCTTCCAACTGAAACAAAAATTCCTATCAGGCTCTAACGCTTAAACAGTTTTAGTGGGAGGAGGGTGCAGTCAAGTTCCTACAGCAGGTTTTCTCATCTAATGTAACTAGCTCAATGCAGGACTTGGCATATCCTAAGCAATTGTTTATAGCTCCTGCACAGCCCATCTACTTTGGGAGCTGATGATGGAAATCCACTTGAATGGAGATGGTAAATTTGATTGTGAAAAAGAAGTGAAGAATTCCACAGCAGAACAATCTGGGTCACAATGTTCTTTGGATTATAAGATTTAGTACAGAAAAAAAGCCCAAACCACATAATTCAGATCCAACTTTCAAGCATCAAAAGTTTGAGGTTAATCAAACTAGGGTTTAGTTCATCCATTAATGAAGATGTCTGTGTAGCTTGGAGCCGACGCTGTGCTCGGATCTTTCCATCTCTCTTGGGGTTCCCCACGACTGTTCAAATCCAGGGATCAGACCCCTTTCCAGTTTGCAGCAGAAAACCCAAAACTGCACACACAAAAAGCTGTTTAAAGGAGAAGGCAGCTTGGGCAGAAAGAGGCACCAGCAGAGAGAACTAGCTGTGAGTCTGTCCTGAGTCTCTGGAGATGTGCAAGCAGGTATATGGAAGAGGGATGGATGTTGCAAGGTAATATTGATCTCCCCGAGAGACTGGAGAGTAGCAGAATATAGTTTTGTGTAAAAGAAAGAGAGCAAACATGGGAAATGGCACTGGGGGAAGAAACAAGAGTTAATCTCAGAATTAACGTCCAGAAACAACAGGACAGTAAATCTGAATTTCCAGTGCAGAAGGCAGGGTTTGTTTTTCAGAGGTGAGCTTGGTACAAGACACCTGCCAGAGATGCTGAGCTTTCTAAGGTGTCTCCTGGGTCATGGAGGGGAAAGATTGGCTCCAACCTGCTCATCTCTTTTTGAAAACCAAGCTAAGACAACACAAGCAGCTTTGGACTTTCCAGAGGCATAGCACTAGTATTACCCCTATTGCTAACACACGTAGTAAAGCTGATGGGGCAGCCTCGGGAACTGAGCCAAGGGGGACTGGAGCAACATGCATGATGCTTCACTGGCTGCATGCCTATAGCTGCTGGCAGTGATGCCAGCAAGCCACGATGCACGCGAGACACTGGTCTCGGCACCATGCCGTGATAGGAAGTGATCCTCTCCGCTCAAACCCCCAAGGACGGCAGCCTGTCCCCGGCGGGAGAAGCCAGGAGCAGATGAGCAGTGTGGCAGTGGCTTGCCTCTCATGGGTGCGAGGAAGGGGGATTTCTTCCAGCCTCCCCTTTGACGATGCAGTGCACAGGAATTGATCACGGTATTGCCTGCTGTCTGTTTGCATGACTGCAACTCTGGGCAGAGCTTGGTTCCCAACCTTTGCAAAATCATCAAAGGAACTGAAGCTCTTCCAGTGTTATGCTTATGATGCCAGTATACCACAAAAAATGTTTCTAAAACTTCTCCTGTTAAGGAAAATTGACCCTACCCTCTCCTTTACCTTGTATTCATTATGAAAGCATTTGGCTTTAGGAACAGAGACAGTTCTCATGTGAACACATATGCAAAAGAAAACAAGTACAACGCCCATTTCTATAGAAGAATATATTATTTAGCAGATCAGTTTAAAAGTAAAAAAAATCTGTACATCTTTGAAAGTTTTTCTTGTTGTTGCTGTTGCTTTTTGCATCTATGAGGATAAAAAATACGCTTGCACAGTGGTTTCAGCTTTGTGTTCCCTTCTTTGCTCATGCTGAAGGATCCCTTCACGTCCAGCTGTATGAGGCCACAAAGCAAACTTGCAAACTCCCTAAGGTTTCTTCTAGTTTCTTCTAGTGTAGAAAAAACCCCAAACAACAATGCATCCACTATGCTGGGCTTCTGAATGTACTGTGAACACTATAAAATTCAGAGAATAGTACAGAGAAATATGTTGTTAGGGCCTACCGGGCAAACAAAAATATATGCCAGGACCCCTGTCAGAAAAGAAGCATCTGTGAAGCTATGCTGTAATTAGCATACTGCTGTACATGTGTGTATATATATTATCTTGACTAAAACAACTTTTTCATTTGTTTTTGGATGCCAGTGGCTCATTTTCCAGAAAGGCTCCGTAGCTAAACTCTGCTTTGTCTCTGCAGACTGCAGTCCATGTGGTCACCAAAAAGGCAAATCTGCTGAAGATTTGAGCTGTGCTGCAACCTGTGCAACGGCCATCAGTGAAGCGCTGCTGCAGGGGATTCAGTGGGCATGCTGGAGTGAAGGGACCCCTTGGTGTCCGATGGCAGCAGTGCCTGTGCGAGCAGGATGCAGGCTGTAAACAGTGCGTCTGGGCAGGCAGACAGGCAGGCAGGGCTTCTGGGCCTGCCAGCTCTCCATGTACATGGTTCCAGTTGGATTTTGATGTAGCCACCACGTCTGTTTGGCAAATACAGGATTTCTCAAAAACAGAATAACCTTAGGGCTTATGTTTTGCTCAAATACTTTTTCGTTTCACTTTTCGGTACTGCCAGTGGTCAAACTTTCACTTTTCTTTTTCTGCAACTGAAAGGAAGAGCAAAGCAGGATTAATACCCCTGACTCACACAGTGCTGGTTTCCACTGCTGCTGTGAGTCGAACACTCTCCACAACGCATGTGCAAGACTTCTTAGAAAATAATAGGCAGCAGCTTGATACATCACAGGCATGTTTTAATCCAAACATCTCTGGATGTATATCCTGAATAAACAGAACTTGGTGTTTCTCATCATCTGCTGTGCTAGGCTTTAGGATTATTAACTAACTCCTCTTGTTCCAGGATATTTCTGAATTCGGGCAGCTCCTATTTTCCTAAGACCTCTTGTGCCAATACACCATAATTAAACCTGTGTCAGTTTGTATAAAATTTCTAGTTTGACAGCTTCTCTAAATCAGAAGTAAAATCTCAGCTCAACTTGGAACATGAATAGAAAATCTGGCAGTTGTATCTGACTTCTTCTTCCCTCCTTTGAGAAATGCTCCACTCTAAACTGAAGAATGCCTAAAAGACTTTCTTCTGCTTTATAACTTAGTGCCCTCAAAGCATGTGCTCCTTGATTAACCAGCCTTAGTATTTCTGCTGCTGAAGGGCTTTTCCTCCAAAGCACCTGAGAGGAGTTAGGAGCTATACCGGAAATCTACTATTCCCCTCATCCAGCCAGGGATGATCAAGTGAATGAACCTTCATGTCCCACATATCAAACAATATCAGCACAACTAGCGCTCCAGGGTGCTTCCCAATTTATTTTAATGACGGAGTGGCTGATAGCATCCTGTCTACATGATAAATTTGTTCATGTCAAAAAACCCCTACACTGTGATGCCATTTGGGCAAGTTTTGTTGTCTGCCTCAGCATGGAAAAGCAGCGCTCGAAGAGGAGTGCAAGGAAAGTGTGCAGGCCCAGTGTTGTAGGCTGCAGGGTGATGTAGGAGCCAGGCCAGCACAGTGGCTGCTGCACTGCAGGCATGGGGCAACTGCTCCAGGGCCTGGCCTCGGTCTCTGCCTTGTCAGGCAGTGAAGATGTGTCCAGACAGAGCACACGTGGTTACATGTATAGCCTACCTCTCCTAAGCCTTGTATGTTAAAATGAGAGACCCTCTGTAACTGGAGGTCCCCACCGAGCCTGGGCTATAAAATGGCTTTGTTGGTTGCGTGTTTAATCCTGCAGGGTGCTGCATATGAGAGAGTAATTCCTCATAAAATTTCAAGCACGTCCTTGATGATAGACACGTGAGTGGAAGTGTCTTCCCAGAAAAGAAATCTATGCATTGGTGGTACAGTGCCTTGAACTGCCTAACCCCAGGACATTTTGCTGCAGTCTAGTCCAGGCTAACTCCTTCCCAGGGGAAGGCAGATCCCTCCAGGAAGAGGTGCTTGCTAATGCGCTCTTCTCAAGTGTTTATCTCTGGGTTTTGTCTCGAGGTCCCTCTCTTGCAGCTCTCTTCCCATGGCCGTGCTTGTGTGCTGCCTGGTGGACTCTGCAAGGGCATGCTCTTGTGCACACTCACTGCTTGTGGTACATGCCTTTCTCCAACCAGGTAATGAAAGTGTTTCTCATAATTATGATTATGCCGTAAGCATTCCTACTGTTTTGGAATTAAACTGCTATTAAATGATAATGTTTGACTTATTCAATCATAATGTTTGCTTTATCAAAGAGATATTTAGAGCTTACCTCTTTCATAGCATCATCTATCTGTTTTAATTCCTCATAGCGGTCCCTGGATTCCCAAAGGGGCTGGAGCATCACCTCCTCCACTTCTGGGAATAGCTAGGTGAAAACGAGAGAGAATATAAAAATTTCCTTTTGCATTCATTAGCCTGTACATGATAGAAATGGGCTGAAAAGAAGGGTGTGAACTGTACATCCCCATTTCTCTGGCTAACTAAACACCTGTCAGAGCAAACATGGAAGCTCTGCATGCCCCCACTTCTGCTTCTGGCCTTAGGTGACTTACCTTTGTTACTGTTTCAAACATGGGGATGAGAACAAACTTCAGGAAGCCAATCTGTGCTGTCGGCTTGGTCACTTTATCACGGTCCATAAACGGTGCCACTGGAAGCCCCTCAGATTTTTCTCGGTCGCTCTGTAAATAATCCAGTGTTATCAAATATTAATCTCAGCTAGAAGTCTGTGAGGAGAGTAATGTACCAAGCAGATCACTAGCTAGAGAGCAGTAGCCTTCTGATACAGATCTCAGTGGTATCTGAAGATAGCACAGAATAGCAATATGCTTCCCTCAGGCCAATGTATCCTGCTTTGTTGAGAGCAAGCATCTGAAAAAGGAGAACTGTTCAGTTACATCTGCACAGTACTGGCATGAAAGTGTTCATGTCCAGGCTTACAGGGCAATGAAGCCACCTGTTTCCTTTTGCAAATGCATAGGACTTGTGAGGTTAAATATTTCTGAGGATTCAGAAAGGTGGTAATGGCTTTTCCCATTCTGGAAGAGAAGGAACAGGTCTTTGATTTCCTCATAATTCTCCAGAGAGTGATTATTTTTGGGTATTCAACCAGAAACTACATATCCTTCTTTTACTAATGATTAAAACTAGTTCTGGCTGGCTGGGTCAATGGAGAACAGTTCCATTGACCGCAATGAGTTTACCAAGCCACCTGCTTGACCACATAATTCACTGTTTCTACGTGGGTTCAAGTGCAAGGAGGTCATAGACTGTGTGTGCAAAAAAGATATCCCATAGCAGATTTTATCTCTCAATTATTGGGTCTTTCAGAACATTGTGCTTTTCCTGGGTGGCCAAAACCATAAGGCACTGTAATTTTGAGTCAAAAGCTGCAGACGCAGTGAGCTAGGAGTGTTTCTGACACATCATCCAAGGTGCCTGTCTCTTGTGAGGAGCCATCCTCAGCAGGCACCCTATCAAAGTATAGACAAAACACACAAGAAAGGTCTGGCATCTCCTCTTCAGAGCATTGCAGCTGTGTGTCTCTGGAGATCCCACTGCTGCAGCATGTACACACTGCTCAGCCTGTGTGCTGGAGGCAGCTGAGAGCTGCTCTTCCAGGGATCCTTTTTGAAGCAATCAGAAACTGTGTCCAGCTGGGAACCCAGTGAGGACCAGAGGTCTGGGGAGCTTAAATATGACTTTGCACATGTCACAAGTCGTCTGCTTTCTCTTTAGGCAGATATTCACACACAGTGAAAATTTATCTAAATTAGTTCCTGTGTGATATTTGATATCATTTACTTGACAACTGTCTTTTGCCACTGCTCTTGCCCTTTTGGCTCAGAAATCATTTATATGTCAAACAAACTTGCAAGGCAGCCACTTCACAGAGAACAAGCTTCAATCTGATAGCATGAGAATTCCTAGGTTGCTATTGTCTTTCACCTACAAATTACAGTCAATTGCATTCACTTGCTTTCTGAACAGCTTTTCTTGCTATGTCAGAAAAGCTTATCCTGCTTTCTGTAAAACAAGCCTTTCCATCCTAGAGCTAGACTGGGCTGTCAGAGAGCAGAGCACCTGCAGCTGAGGTGGGATTCAGGAAGAGCAGCAATTTGTGTAACTGTATCTCTCCCTCATTCTTACCTGCATAAAATATTCCTCAAGTAAGCAATCTACCCACGGCTCAGCTACTTCCATCGGACGGACTTCATTGGAGATATCACAGCATTTTATCAGTACCATCTTCAGCTGAAAGAGGATAACACTTTAATACTGCAGTCTTATTGACAGCACTTTCCCCCCATCCAGAACCTGTGTCTTTACCATGCAATGTGAGGCAATGTTTTCAAATAGAAAGGATAGGTTTAGGCTTACATCAGAGGTCTTAAATAATCTGGATTCTCTTCCAGTCTCTCAGTTACCCTCTGTAAACCACTTATCCCCTCTCTGCCTTGGTTTCCCTGTCTGTAGCAGTGGGATGTGTCACAGTGGGATGTGCTCTTATCTGCTGCATGAAGAGATTCAGCAACAAATGACCATGAAGTTGCTTGTGGAGCACTCAAAGGTACCTGGAGAGAGGCTTCCCTGGACATCAGAGACGACTGGATTAGGAAGTAGAGGAGACTAGAGTTTGTACTCTCATGGGTACTTTTTGCCCCACAGTAATGAGCAATAAGAATTTGTATCCTAATAGAGTAAATATTTTTTTTCCTTGATGGGACTCCAGGATTTCTAAAGCTGGAATAATCTGTTTTGTATACAGCACTTCCAAATTTTAATTCTTTTTAGTGGAGCAGAGGCTGTAGGAAGGATTAGTTTTTGATAACATATATTGAATCTTGGTTTTTAAACAAACGAATGTTAATCTACAAGTTTACATGCTATGCACGGAAAAATAATAATCTACAAAACCTCCTTACACAGGTCATGTGTTCTTCATTTGAGTAATCAAAATTTTCCATTTTTTCCTTGAAAGAGTCCAGTATTTCTGTATGTCTCGCCATGTCTGTAGCCAGGATTAATGTAATTATCCCCTAGTAAAGAAAACATGTTCACATATTAACTTGACAGTCTTTACAAAGTTTACTATTGCAGAGCAAAGCAGGTCTTTCTTACACACAAAAAGCCTCAGATGCATTACACTGTTAACACTGAAAGGAGAAGTTTCTGACTTGAAACTGCCAAACTGCAAGATGGTTGTAAAGAGTTAATGGTATATGAAGATCATGGTTGGATTGATCTGTAATGCTGATGTGGCATTGAGGCTTTTCTGTTCTGATTGAATAATTGTGGAAAAAAGAACTGTACAACAGGATGTTAAAAGTCACAATCTGTTTGCCAAGATCCACTTCTGGCTTCTTGGAAAGCACTATAGGTTTTGCTGCTGACTCTCAGTGGCCATGGGAAGAGACAAAGATCCATAGATGTGGATGTCCTCTCTGTTCATCCTCCTAGGATTAAGGGCTTTAAAATACCCTGATGCAGCCAATGCGTTAGGAGCTCTATATCCTCCTGCTAGGCAGAGTTTATGATGGCAAAACGTGGTTAAAGTTGTGGGTTTTCATATACATTTATGCATTTTGGGCCTATGCCTGCTTCCCATGCACTGGCAGAATCAGTTGCTCCAGCCAGACTGGTATCTGAGACCTTACATTGGTCTGTTTTTTCATTTGGTGTGTAAGGAAGGTGTAATGTGGAAACTAAGACTACATTTATGGCCCTTAGTGCTCTAATGGGAATTTTAGCATTGTTCCTTCTCTCAGAGATAATTGTGATGAGTCGCAGTCCACTAGAGCCTCTTCCAACAGTATAAGTGCTATGCTGTTGTAAATCTTTTCCCATTTTGAAGCCCCTGTTAAAATTAATACAATGTTCTCTTACAGCATAAAATTCTGTCATGAGAGCTTAATCCTTTTCCCAGTTAGAGCTAATTGGCTCCTTCAATGATACAAATATCTATCCCCAAAAATGTCATAGACTTTTAATAGTCAGGATGTACTCATTATTTCTCAGCAAGACATCCTAGGGAGTGCTGCTGTGGAAATTTTCCAAGAATCCCTCATAGATCCTTCCAGTGTGAGGGGCTTTCTCAGTCCTTCTCTCTAGGGAGAGTGATTCACTCGCACTGTACAGCAGGGAAGGCTGTGTCTGCTTACATCTTCAGGAACAGTTTGTACAACACAGATGGGAGCAGCACTCATACCTGTCTTATCTGTTTGAATTGGTCCTGGTCGACATTGGAGAAAATGTTGTATTCTGGCTGGGAAATGATCTGGAAAGCCACAGCACAGTGGTGGTTCTCCAGTGGGGAAATGTCATTGTAGCGTACCGCAAGCTCAGTTCGTGCATTTATCTGATAACTGATGTGAAGAAAAACAATGAGAACCCCTGCAGACACACAGCAGCTGCTCTAAACAATGCTGCTTCCTTTTATTTACATTATTTTCAATACTTATTCAATTAGCTGCAGGGTTTGGTTTTTTTAAATTGTTAATACTAAATCAGATTTCTAGAGAAGATAGATATTACTTTAATATCATCTCAGGCACTATTCCCCTGTAGGTTTTTAAACAAATTTTTATCAAGTCTCTGTAGCTTAAAATGACATAGAACAAACACAGAAGGAACTATCTGGGCTTCATTCAACACCCACTAATGTCATTGGAGAGATTCTCACTGACCTCAGTCAGAATTATGTTCTGCCCTTATTTAATGAATGTCTACAAATAAATTATATTCTCTCTCTCTCTCTTTTTCACACACACACAGATGTGCACACAAAAGTGTTCATGGGTCAACAATTCTAATTTCCTCACGTGATAATAAATAGCATAACATGCACTTCATGATTTATAATTATGAAATAATGTGTAAATTAAATCACACTTTGCATTTTAGTGAAATTATTCCATTTCAGTCAATTGAGCTATAATCATTTATGCCCTCTCTCTCAGCTGTAAAACATTTTACCTTGTTCTCTCAGGAGTGGGGGAGTGTTGGAACAGAAATCTGAAAAAGCATTTTCCTTACAAAAGGACAGCAAAGGACAGCTGGCAGCCCAAACCCAGACCTGAGTTTTTTGCATGAAGCTCTTCCTTGGCCCATGTGTGAATGAACAGCAGGGCCTTGGGGGAAGGTCATGGCCAGCTGAAGCTGTGAGAAGGAAAACCTGATCTACCAAAAATGTCAGCTGGTATTAGCTTCCCAATAAATTTTAAGGAAAGAGAAAGCAAGAGAGAGACTTACGTATTGTTATAGCCTGGATGGTCCAAGTCATGGCATACTGCTGCAGTCATGAGAATCAAGATGTCAATTTGGGAAAATTTATCCTATAAAATAGGAAACAGTAATGTAGTATTATGATTTCTACTTCCTCTATCCCAATAAATGAAAAGAAGTGAAAAAAACACCCACGTATACTTTTTAGAGATGTGAATCTGAGCAAAATGAAGTATTTTTCCATAGATGAATTTACTTCAGTGGAGAAGGAGAATTCTGCCTTCCCTTCCAGTAAAAATGACTCAGACTTGCCTTTGTTGCATTAAATAACAGCAGCTCAGAGGAGGCAATTTGCTTCAAAATTGCTATTACTGCAGAGGTCATATAAAAGCACTGATATATTAGTACAGTCTCTTACCAGTCATTTGACCACCCTGATTAGTTAAGGGGGGGCTGGAAGATAACATAGTTGCCATTGCATTTTGCATTAACTACAGTTACGAAAAGAGTGAGAAAAATTAAGTGTTGCATTCCCAAAGCTTCTGAATAGGATGAACTTCCTTTAAAGGAAGTTTTTTTTCATACTCTTATTGGCAAAAAAATAGGCTTACGCCAGTTACTGAGATGCGTAACTATGGAGAAGAAAGGGGGTTTTTAACTGAATAAAATCTGGTTTGTGCAGAAATGAAATGAATATATAAACACAGGTTATCCAGTCAATGAAAATAAATTATGCCTATAATTTTGGACAAAGTACAGGTCGAATGTGAATCTTGCATACAGTACATGCAAGGCATTATTTGCAGTAGGTCACCTGGCTGCAAGCACAGATTTGGAGAAAACCTCTTGTGGCAGTATTTTGTATCACAGATGAAGAACATATCCACAGATCGTAATTCAGTAGGCTTTTGGATCTGATTCATAGATGTTTCATGCTATCAGAGTGTCAAAAGATCTGCAGTGTATGAACTGGAGATATCAGGAGGGAAAGGTAGCTTCCCAGAAGCCTCAGAGAACTGTGTAGGTGCCTGGGGTCTGGGATGGGATGGCTGAGCAGGCAGCCAGAGGCTGAAATGCAACACCTCTCCTCCTCTCCCCAGGGACTGAGCAAGTGCAGGTACTGCAAAGCTCATCACTTGCTAGCAAGCTGGTGGCTTGTTTTGCAAGAAAAGTGGCAGAGGTGTCGTGGTGCTCAGTGGACGAACATGTGCCCCATGATGGAAAAATGGAATGATACTGTTGAGGTGGGGAGGATGTACCTGGAGGTTGCAGAGCGAGATCATGCTGTACATCATCTGGGTCACGCAGAAGCAGTGTCGGAAATTATGAAAGGGGTTGTTTCTGTAATTGTCATGAATACACAGCTGCAGAGAGAGTGAATGAAGCGGTCAGAGACAGAAGAACTCTTTCTTTATAAAAACGTGATTACATATGCTTCCCAGCCACCCTGGAAGCACTGTACACTCCCTACAGGAATCCTATGGAGCCCAGTATTATTTTCTGCTAGGACAGAGGGACAGCACAAGGCCCTCTTGACACTCTCTGCCTTCCCGGGGAAGGATGAGAGATTACTGCCTTTCAAGAATTTGTCAGCAGGTAAAGCTCATACCAGCTTCTCTCTCACAGCAGCTAGCAATGAGTACACATACAAGCACAGCTGCAAGTGCACCTCAGTCTTGAAATAGCACTCAGTGCTCTCATCCCGAATTTGTATTTCAAACCTTGCGGTGGTTAAATAGTGACTTTGGGATGTGTAAACAACTCAAAGTACGTCCCCCTTCCCCTCTCTTGCTGAATGCAAATTGAAGCTTTGAAATCTTCAAACCTGAAATATATTTGTTATTTCATTTGCAGATGCTCAGAGGTGGCACTTTGGAATGTGTTGCTCGGCAAAGTGAAGAATGTTGAATGCACATGCACTAGAATACCTGTTTGGATTTCCTATGCTAGGCAGCATGGGAGAGATTTAACCATACAGGTACATGAGACTGATTTTTGTGTGTTTTAACCTTCTACAGATCCTGCAATGTGCTCTCATTACAAATGCAAGCTAAAGCTCATCTTGCCATGTGTCCTTGCTACCGTCAGCCAGGCTTAGGTGAGTGAAGCAGGCACAGCTGTGTTAACACATGCCAGTCATTCTTCCAGTGCACTGGATAGCTTTCGGTATCCTGTCCTGCACAAAACAGCCAATCATCAGCAGCACTGCTGGACCCCTTCTGCTGAATCCTCCATAGCCCGGATCCTAGAAAGCTCTTAATGCACGTGCTTCAATTACTAAGCCTGAATTAACGACATGGATGGAATTTGTGTCCCCTTCTCCAGCTAAATTGTGAATTTACTTCAAGAGTCCTCAAGCCCCATCAGGATCAAACCCTTCAGCCTGAGACCTGACTTCTGGGAAGCTCTGGATGAGGTCAAGAGAGCTGTGGGTTTTCCACGCTTATTCAGTATTTGTGGGCTTCATTGCAAAAGCTGTTCAGATTATTCTCCCACAAGGACTTTAGAAATGTGTTACATTATTTTAAAATTAATAACTAATGGCACAATATGAGTTGACAGCCAGGCACATGGGTGGTGGCTGGTATCTCACAGCCTCCACACTGACACGGTTGTCATGCCCAGGCACCGTACAACACTGCACAGACGTAATGTATACATCCATCAGTGGAGCCCAGAGCATCTCAGGGAACTCCTGACTCTGAGCACTGCAGGGCCGGAGTGACTGGGCTGTATTAGTCATCCTTTCCTACCCTTTCTGAAACATTTCTGTAGCCAGTGGCTGTGGGAGCAAGAAAGCAAGCATATGCATGAAGTGGCTTTTTCTCACCCACTTAACGTTCAGAGTGGTGTCCATACTGTACCTGGGGAAGTACAGTTTGAAGCAGAGTCCTTGGGGCTTTTTAAAAGCATCTTTCTTTCTGTGAAGCTAGTGTTTAAGAAAGGAAATCTCACCCTGTTTCACCTTTGTAGAAAATACATAATAAGCTCCTCTTGTTCAGAACAAGGCTCTCTTAAATGCTAGTGGTAACAAATTACTTGGAGATACAAGCTAGCAGGAAGCTGCCTGCAGTAATGTGTGTGGGTGGCATGTTGTTGTGTGTTGACATATCACCTGGTTTCCCATGTTTTCAGGCTGTGAGACAGGAGGAGAAAAATTTTCTGTTTTATCTACTCTGTGCTAGCCTTGATTGTGTTGGGTTTCATTCCACCCCTTCTGTTCAGCTGCTTTATAAGGTCAACAATACTGAGCTTTTCATCTGCCTTCTTTAGGAATAGATTTCCAAGGTCTTGATCATTTTGTATATCTCCATTAATGTAGTCATACAATTTTTCTAAAAAGACTTGATGAGTCCTAAGCATAAATTCCAGCTGAGCCTTATGCCTTCTATGGAGACATGGTAACATTGGTAACCCATTTTATCCCTTATTCCAGTCTCTAATCAGCCTAATCTCTTAGCTTCAGCCAGCAGCAGCACACCAAGCAGTGACAGTCACTGCCCTGTGTATGCTGGTGCCCAGGTGCTTTTTTTGCTCTGGCCGTACTTTGTGATATGAAGATATGTTTTGCGTTGTGTATTCTACCCATCTTCTGAATTTGTGGAATTTGTTCAGGCCTTTCTGGGAGTCTACATCAATCACGTAAAATGGTTTCCTCTATTCTGTGCATACTTTTCAGGTAATTAGAAGAGATTAATGAGACATAATTATTCACTGCAGGAATCATATGAAACATCTCTATAATGAACTTCACATCATGATGTTTTTAATTATTGTTTCAATTTGGCAGGCAGAGATGTAGGATTTACTAACTATAATTCTTCAGGCTATCCCTAGATCCTTTTTAAACAACAGGTAAAATATTTACTGTTCTACAGTTCTCTAGGAACGTGATAGGTTTTTCTGAGAAAGCCAATATATTCTTCAGCTTTTCAGCAAATTCTTTCTTATGGTCTCCCTTGGACCTCATAACTTAATGTATTTTAAATACGCCAATGTTTCTTCTTTAGACATCTTAGTTTTGGCATGATCTCATCTTTATCATGTCTTGCATTTCTGCAACATGCTCAACATTAAAAACAAAGGCAATAAAACTATTTAACTTCTCAGCAATTTCTTTTCCTGCCTGCCTTGCTTTTTTACTCCCTGTGATTTAGCACATCTAATGATTATTGTATGTACTGGCTTTTTTTTCACCGTATCTGAAGACACTTGTCTTGTCTCCATTTACATTAAGTACCAAGAGCATTCACCAGAAATGAACTGCTTTCAGTAATAGAAAGCTCAGCAGACAAATGTAAAACAGTTTAAAAAATGTCATCTGTTACCACAAAAACGCAAACATTTGCTGAAGTACTTACATTTTAAGAATTTATATAGATTGACTGCTTTCAGTCACAGGAGTCGAGGTGACTCCATGACTAAATGTTTTGTTTATTGCAAATATCAGTAATTTAAAACACTTACCAACCACCTCTTTAATGTGATAGGATTGATGTTGAAGTCTTTTACCAACCCAAGATCATGGTACATATGTTCCAAACAACTCAGCATCTGCAGCCAGGAAGAGATAGGTTATTGGCTTGGTAAATATCACTTCACTTTACAATACATTGCAGGGTGAATTTCCTCCTTGCAAGCACCAAAAAATTGCAGAGCCCTCTTGTTAAGATGAAAGAAAGATGTTCAAAGATTGCATGATTAAAGACAGTGCAAGAGGGGAGGCAGAGAGGTTCTGAAAGCTTTTTGAAGTAGACTGATCACTGCTGACTTCATAGGTTTTGTGCAGGGCTTTGAATCACACCAGCTCTCTTTAGTAACTGTGATTCATGTGTATCATGGCAATTCCTTCTCACAAAAAATATTGTAATTTTTCCAATTCAGCTGGGATATGTTCCAATGCTTAATGAAATCAGTGGGAGTTTATCCACTGACTCCCAAGGCCCTAGCTGTATAGAAAATGACAGCAGAAAATAAGAGATCCTTAAAGAAACATTTATTCTACGTATGTGTCAATATCTACTTTCTTTATGACTTCTCACGAGTTCCTAACTCTACTATCTTAACTCAAAACTTCTTGTTTAACAAAAGATGTCCCATTATAACCCTACAAGAATGCAGCAGGTTTGTGAACATCTGTTCCCATAAACTGCAACTATGAATCCCAATAGCTGAAATGCAAAGGCAAGCTGCACTTTTGACACAACATCTGCTCTGAGGTAGGAAGGGGGATGCAGATAGCTTATCACTACCACTCCCAGTTTATCTCCTGGGTTTGAAAATATTGTAAAAGAAAGTTATTGATAATCTGATGTGCCTGGGCACTTGGCAGCTGCCACCAGACAGAAATTATGTCTTCCAGGAGTTCAGGAGTTTATCTATCTGCATTCCCATTTCTCAAGGCAAAATCTGTAGGGGATGAAATGCAGCCATTATATTAGCAGATGCAGTTTTTAGACTGTAGACTGATTCATGGGTTTTAACATGATGAGTGTAATGTCACAAATACAGCCTTGGAGACATTTTTAGTTAATTTTCTGCTATTTAGGCTCTTAAAAACTCTCCAGAAAAGTGATTTCATCTAATGAGACTTCATATTTCTTCAGGGAATATACATAGTTCATACAGTAACAAGGGGTCTGGTTTTGAGTCATCCAAACAGGAAGAAAGAGACTTTCCTGCAAGACTTGAGGGACAATGTCACAAACTGAATTGTCCTCAGATCACACGGACAGCACTTTGCTGAAGACCACCTTGTCTTGCTCCTAGTCCCTCAGGCAGAATATATGTTTTGCAATAGTTCCAGAAAAGACTTTCTGAGACAATAAACTTGATCCAGAAGGGCTTAACTACAGTCAGAAATGCCTGTTTCCCTCTACCTGTTGCCAGGAGAGCTTTGGGTGAGCGGCAAGGTGATTCTGAGTCCCAAAGCTCCTGCCCTTGAACACATGAGAATCTCAGTTTTCATTTTTAGCTTTCTTGGCCAACAGCAAAAGTTTGAATATTGGACACTTCTGAGGTTTGAAAGTGAGTGGGCATTTCAGAAAGAGAACGCAAGCTTTCTGCACAGCTCTGTTTATTGAAATGCTGCAGAGCACATTATTAATTTGCTTACAGAAGACTATGGTTTATAACCTGCCTGCCCAACATTGAGCACGTGGGCAAATGCTCACTGCTAAACAAGCACTGACAGAATTGCAATATTCTGTGTAAACATAAACCAGAGCTAAAAAGGTGAGATAAATCTATATGGTGCTCAGCTCACTAGAGCTTGTGTGGTAGCGTATTTCTGAGCAGCACTACTCCTTGCAGGGCATGTCTAATCTCCACACCCTCTTGTAAGCCTCTTTCGCCTTGTTCATGCCACCATATAGTGTTTCTGAATGAGTTACTGTGCTAAAATACTATGCCTCAGCACACAAGAATCCGTGGATAATGGTTTTTGTCTCTCCCTATTCTTTCTTAATAGTCAAAACAACAATGAGCCAGCAGTGTTATGGTCCACCTGGCAGGACGTAATTCTCTCTTGCCGTAAAGACCTGACAGGCATCAAAAGCTGAGCACCAGCCATTTTGCCTAAGCATGTATATTATGTATGGCCATGGTACAGAGGAGAGGGGCTGGAGAGGGAGCAGTAACTGCAGAGCACCAGCCTCAGCTTGGCACGGACTGCAGGAGGGAAGCTCTGCCAGTCTGTGTGAATGGGAGATGGACCTAAAACCACCAGAGAGTCCTTCTGTTACTCTAACAGCCAGATTAAATATCCTGAAGGAAATACGCTGTTACTGTGGGTGGCGTATGGGGTATTTTTCCTTGTCATGTAGATCTACAGGTACTGAGCCAGAATGACTCTTGTAATGCATAATATCTGATTGAGAAAGTAATTAAGGTGATTGCTGCAGGGGGTAATGCTAGAACCACCCAATCCTTCCCTTGTGAAAACTCCAGCAATAAAATCCTGGTTTAGTCCTGTTCTCCCTTACATTTTTCCTAGGTGAGATTTGGCTGAATCTAGTTTTACATTATATTATAAGATGGCCATTACAGAAACATCCTCCTTTATGTTTCTGCAGAGATTTACATATGGGCCTTCCAGAACCCTCTGCAATACAAGTGACGAACAATGAATAATACAAATAGCAATAAGAAAAATAACAATAGCAGTTAAGAAAAATAAGAAAATGAAGCAATAAGAAAATGCTAACAGGCTGTGCATGCAGCTTTGTAACCTCTTCGGAATACACTGCAGAAAAAACCTTGCCTAAAAGGGTGTGAATCAATGCATGCACCTCTGCCTGGCTTCACAGAGCAGCATGCTGCTTTATTGATTTGAGCAAAGTTATTGATGATGTGCTTAAGCATATGCTTTGCTAGGGATCGATTTGTGCAGATAAAATGGCACGAGAGAACCCATGCGGCAGTAATGATAGTGCACCGGGTGACTGGTTGTTGTGGGACATTAGTAGGAAGAGATTAAGGAAAAAATAAAGAGAAGTGAAGATATGGCAATCAGCATAATCTATCTGGCATCTGTCAGGAAAAAGTAGTGTATTCTGGTGTGGTATGAAAAGAAAAACTATAGAGAATAAGGGGCAGAAAACAGGAAAACCCTGCAGACCATCTCAAAGGGCTCTACTGGCCTTGCTGGCTCTCAAAAAGTGCTAACCGAACTAACACGGCATCCTTACCTCATTGGGCTCCCATAGCCAGACGTCAAAGGTTGGTTTCCGAAGTGCTTCAATGGTCTCCTGGGACAGCATGTACTGCAGACAAAAAGGTAGCTGGCATAAGTAAGGGTCCCCCAACCCTGGCATGGGACCTGCTATTGGCATGTCCTTGGGACTCCTGGGGTTCCATTCACAAAGGGTTTAGCCGTATTCCCCAAGAAGAGAGTAACTGATCTCTCCCTCTGCCTGCTCAGCCCTCCTAACCCTTCCCACCAGCTGCTCATGGTCACACCAGGATGCCCACGCCTGACAGGCAGCAAGCCCCCAGGCAGCTCACTGCCTGCCGCTGGTCGGTGGAGATCCTTGCAGAGCAGAGAGGTGGAGGGTTTGGGAGAAAAGGGAGGAGAGCAGAGGTGTTATGGATGGGGTTGTGGATAAATCCAGCACGGGGATACAAAGGGCACAGGGCACAGAACCGTCCCTGGCTGCACTGGTTCTGCTGCCTGCAGAGCACCAGCAACATTCGATGCAGCCAGTCATGGCTGGATGATGTGAAGTTTCTATGCTTATAGTGTTAAATTAGCTGGTAGCTATGATATATTTACTTTCAGATGATTTATGCTCTCATTTTGAGTATTTTTTCAAGAACGCCCACATTCGCAAATGGATTGTCAGCCTGCACGATTCAAGGGATTTTTTTGTCATTACGCTCAGAGGCTTAAAACAAAATCAAGCTCACAGGCCAGTTACGATTTGTAGACAAAATGAAAAAAAGGAATGTGGAGGGTTAAAAGACCAGGAGAGATGTGGACTCTACCAATTAATCTCTTCAAGACTCTATTGATCAGTCTTTCTGGGACACAAAAACCTTGTATCTTCAATTGGCCCATTTACTGTACTGAGCACATGAATGAAATTTTCTGAACCATCAAATTGTTGATACTTTATCCAAGGGAAAATAACACTGAAGATTAATTTTCCTTCCTGAGAAGGCAATGATTTTTGCATTTGCATATATAATGTACATTTAATATGACATTCTGCAAGAGAACTCTGAATTAGCAGTACGGATTTGTTATTTGATAACAGTGTTGTAATGACATCTCTTTTCAGTGTACTCATCATTTCCTGCTTTTACTGACATTGTACAAATCTAGCACCTGACAACTGATAACAAATTTTGCAAATCTGTCAAACAGAACCCAAACTCCTAAGCCCAAAACACCTACGAGCTTTGGTCTAGGGATAAAATAGAAATACATGCTACCAGTCTACTTTGCAGTCAGTACAACTATTCATAGCACTTGTTAATTCAAGATCCTAATATCATAGCAGTACATCAAAGTTTGATCTGACATGTATACATATCAAGGGAAAAAATCTTGTTTAGGACTGATGTGTTGCAAAAACATGTTAGTGTCAGGAGCACAAGCCTCTTGGGCAAAAGATAATTAAAATAAATGTGAGTCTCATGATGTCTGCTTCAGAGGACGTGGCTTTTGCTAGGCAGAGCAGAATAAACAGCAGAACTTGTAAATTATTGCTTTGTAAGGCTCTGAAAACAAATATGCAAGCATGCATATCCATATCATACATCTGCATCACATGGGACCACATGAACTTGAGTGTCTGAGCCAGCTTTGATACATGCAAGCAGATGCCCATTGTTAACCTACGATTTACACATGTGTGAGCTGGTGTTTTGTCAAGGCGTGAGCTGGGCACTGAGCAGACATAATCTGGTAGTTTTGAGTAATTCCTGTGGGCAAACACTGCTGGTGCTTCATGGTTCCAGCCTCATTCATCACTGTGGATTTGTACTTTTACTTGCCCAGTAGACATTTTTCTTCAAGCAGTACTGTTTTCTATAGCAAATACACTAACTCATTTTCACAGGGACAATGAATCATTCTGGAGAGAATCCAATGTCGCAATTTCTCTTTGTTTCCCTAGGTGAAGCATCCCCATAAATTACTTTTTAAATTAAAAAATAATCTATCAGGAGAAAACAGGCAGCAGCACTATTTTCAAGCAGAGTACAATATTATAGGCTATTTTTGATTGTTTGATATGAGCATGGAGAATAAACAAATATAACTAGACAAAAGAGCATTAAATGTTGACGAATGCAAAATGTTCATTAACATTTCAAACACTAATGTTCTTTCAAGTATTAAAAACTACTGAGGATCCAACTTTAAGTCACCACAGGCAACGATAGCTTTTTTCCATTGGCTTCCAGGGATTTTGGATCAGGCCCTGGATTTAGAATAACTAGGAGGCAGATGGCTAGGGAGTCATGCATTGTAAACCAGCACTTGTCAGGATGGCAAGCACGTGGTAGCATTCTGGGAAGAGCAAGTATTGTATGGTACCTTTGGGTAGGATGGTACATCTCGTCGGGGAGTCGGCCTCTTGTTTTCATCCAAAAAGCTGTACTTGCAGGGACAGTTAGTCCTGAAATGAAATATTCAGCTCTTAACATTGTGGGCACAGAACTACAGTGCCTTGAAAAATGCCGGAAGTACTCTGGTCTCTCAGTAGGCATCGTTCGGAGAATTACCCCACTCCCCAACCTCTCCCTTTCTAATCTGGTGTTGCTCAAATTCTTTAAAAGTGTGATCCTCTTTAGGATTTTCTCCCCTTGTGTGACACCCCCATCAGCCCTTATGCATCTATTTGAATTCAAGGAAGGAGCATCTGTCTTCAGGCATGTATCCATGGCTACCCAATCACTTCTATTTAAACCAAGTAACTTTCCTTTCAGTGAGCAGCTTGCTGTCCATGGCAGGCGCAGTTGTCCAAGGATGGCAGAGCCCTGCCAGGGGCCACGCCAAGTGGGGATACTGGCACACCTGTGCTTATTTACTAGTGCAGGCACCCACTGAGCCCATGGCTTATTGCAGCCCAGCTCCAGGCCTTGTAAAATCTTGGGTAAGACCATCTGTTTTGATAGCATGATCATCTTGCCTGCTGCCCATCAGGCAGGACAACACCAGTGAGGCACAGGCTCAGCACAGTCTGCTTGGCTCCCTGGTCCTGAAGGAAGGGAGCTGCTGCCAGCAATTACAGGTATTTAACACTTGCCTGGTTATTAACACCAGCACCCACTACCAGTTATCTGCTCTTCCTTCCTGCATGCTGAAGAGTGAAGCTGATGCTACCCCATCTGAGCAGAGGGCCATGACAGTGGGAGGTGCACACCAGCCTTACAGCCTTTGCGGAACACTGAGGTCTGCTGCATTGCAGTGAAAGAGCAGTTTCTTGCCTTACAGCCATAGGGAGCACAATAAAACTAAGAGCTCTGTGGTGTCACTCATGGCAATCATGATACTTTCATTTAGCATGTGTTTCACAGGTAGTTGGTCACATGGATTTCTATAACTCTCATGTGAGGCTGATCTGCTTGCATTTTGCATTTATCCCTGTAGTCCTAATGCTTGGATTATCCTTTCTCATCTTTCAAGACTCCTGCCAAATGAAGCTAAAAGAAACGCCGCAAAAGAAGCCAACCAAAGTATTCCATTAACTTTATTTGTCTTATAGTTCATGGTGGTCAGCTGGTTTCAACCAGCTGCCTTTTCCTGCCTGCTTTAAGGAGATACTCGGTTGCTGAAAAGCTGCCTTAATCGTTTCTAAAGCTGTTTCCTCCAAACTCCACTGTGAGGGCTATTACTAGGATAAAAATAGTGAGATTGGGGCATTCCTTGCCCTAATTGGAGCTGGCTGACAGGGTTAGCTGAGGGTCAGCCAACTATCCATAATTCCCAGCTGTGGTAAGACATCGAAGACTTCATCCTACCACACTGGGGAACACACCAGAGCCAGGATGCATCAGACCTTTACAAATGTAAAACTGTATCTGCAAATGTTCATGATTTTAAATGACACTATGATGTTATTAGCGTCTGCCAGTGGTGAGCACAAAAAGCAGACTAGCAAAAAAAAGCAATTTGAGGGGATGCAAGTGGGGCTGCTTTGCTCTTCTGAAAAGGAGAGATGCACAATTCACTGTGCATGTATAATGACT
Organism: Syrrhaptes paradoxus; assembly: GCA_013400615.1. NCBI lineage: Eukaryota > Metazoa > Chordata > Aves > Pterocliformes > Pteroclidae > Syrrhaptes > Syrrhaptes paradoxus. Next base: position 132,442 of record VZTO01011420.1, on the reverse strand, counting down.
TTTATAAACCTAGCTATTCATCCTGATTCTGTTGTTTGGTAAAGTAACAGCAAATGTAAGAATGTGTAAACATACAAGAATACAGCTGTGTACACTGCGATATTACTGAAGGAATAGATGCACTCACATACTTATATACATTAATTAAACTTAGATGTTATCTCTAATTGTAATGCATTAGCTAGCAAATGACATTGCACAAGGGATGACAAGTTTAAATAGGAGCAAAACTGTTTCCATTTGCCCTGAGATGCCTCTGTACACCCCATGGCATGCTCATATCTCACACCAATGGGGAAGAGCTTGCTCAGCTGCTCTTAAGCACCCCTAGGCTGGAGTCACTGGGGACTAGTGGCACGGCTGCAGAGCTGTGGTCGTTCGGGAACAGGGAACCACAGCTTATTCCTCAACAGCTCCCTGTGGGGTCCCTCTTAATGGCCAGCCATGGAGGAGCATCCTCTCCTCACTCATAGCAATAAGAGGTGACACGTAGCCAACCCTGGTTATACGCTGAACCTGGAAATCTAGCTGCTGTTTTGAGACCCAAGCCCTTAGGGTACAGATAATCATGGGCAGAATTTTGTGCAAGGAGGAGGAAGATGCAGCTTGAGGCAACCAAGAAGAGATGTGACAGGTAGCTGCCACATTGATATGGCAAAAAAGTGATGCTGAGCAGACCAGATTAGGCTCCTGCTTCAGCAAAAGCAGCTATGCGGTGTGAGCCCAGAGAGAGCTAGCCTGGGCATCTGTGTCCAGCACTACCTGCTGCTGTGCACTGCACCGGTTTTTACCACAGCTTTCCAGAATCATGCTCCATCCTGGTCTCTGGGTTTTGGCGGCTGTCATATCTCACTGCAAGCCCTTGGTGAAGACTACACCTCAGCTGGAGCTGGCTGCTCTGGGCAGACGTAGCACTCCCCATTTCTGTTTTTCTTGTTAACAGATTGCTGTTTATGCTACAAAATGTAGACGGTAAGGTGACAAGATTTGGAATAGGAATGAGTCACGGGGCTGCTGCTGAGACAGTCTCCTACTTCCTGATGCGTTTGGCGGCAACTGGGCAAACATGAAGTTGCCATAACTTCTTTTTTTTGTTTTAATTCCCTATCTGCCTATGCATCACTATGCTTATACATGCAGCTCTCCCAGCTCCCTACAACAGCTGTGGACATGTAAAGACACAGGCACGGGCACACACGTTATTCACATCACACCCAGCACAAATCAGCATACATGTTTTTGCATTTACTGCCAATCTGGGCTCTAATTTTTCTAATGAGATTTCCTCACACACCTGAACAAGAAATGCTGCAAGTCACAAGGCAAACCGCAATCCATCCTACTGGTATAAATCTGGAGCTGATCTGAGGTTAATAACGTTACTTTGCATTTATGCTAGTATGACAGCTGAATTTGGCCATAGTATTAACACTGTGCTTCCTGACATATTTGGATAGCAAAATGTCTAAAAGTGAGTGATTATGAAGCCTGATTCTTTTAGCAAATCTCCTATTGCCCTCAATAGGAAATAGCTTTGTTTAAAAGTCAGAGAATTTGACCCCAAATGAAGAAAAAGAGAGAGGCGGTCAAGATAGCAAAATTACATTTGCTGAGAAAAATCCCCTTCACCCACACTTTGAGCAACATGGTATATCCTGCTTCAGTAACCTTCACAGAAGTATTCATAATCTCACAGTGATGATTTGTTTGTCCTAATAGGGCATTTCAGTGACACAGGGGGCAGACTTTCCAGCTGAGACCACCTACCATACAAAATGCAATTTTTTCTGCTGCTGTTTTAATTACAGCAAAACCAAGCTTCACAATCAGTGAGCCCTTGAGTTAGAAAGTAAATTCCCAATTTCTTGTTGAATTTGAAATGGATGTTTTATAATAGCATGAGATCATAATTAGAAGAACTGCTACGTATTTATTTGATATTTTACCAGAATATATTGGAGCTGATTTGAGTGTTAGCTGGTTCCCAACCAAACACCACACTATGCAGAAGTTCTTTTCCCATTCCCTCTCTCCCAGTAAATCGGGATGAAGAATTCCCATTCTGTATGGTGAAAAAGAACTCTCTGTTTCAAGACCTTTTTCTCTATTCCAGTGGCCTGACCTGTTTTAACTGATGAATGGATGTAATTCTTAAAAAGTTTAAATTAAAGTCACTGTCCTTAATGGTTATTGGTTCCCTTGTGCCTTTACTTCTAAGCTCAGAAAGCAACTAAATTCTAGGGAAACACTGCATTAGGATTTGAAGCCAGATGCTTATTTTTTTGGTTAGGTCCAAAGCAGAACTTACCTGCTGCTTCTTGCTGCCATTTCCTCCCTCATCTTTTTAATGTCGCTCTTGCATTTCTCAATCTCCACTACTTTCAGGCCTTCCACTGTCAACAAAGGAAAACAACGGGGGTGTTACCATGGCAAAAGTCGAAGGATCTCATTTCACAATTGTGCAAAATTTCAAAGGGCTTTAACAGTGGGGTTAACCAGTGAGCCAGCAACCTCTTACAGTCTGCCCCAGTTCTCATATATGCAAGTGCTGCCAAAGTTATATATCTTGAAAACCCATAGGAATTCTCTGCTGCCAATTTTAGATAATAGCTACAGTATTTTAATTCACAGAAAGGCTGTAACATCTCAGCTTTTCCACAATTGTTAGCAGCAGTCAGCTGTTCTGTTGCCTCCACTTCTCTGCTATAGAGCACGAATCAAAGGAAATCCTGAGCAAAAAAATCTCTCCAGTGATGGGATGATAAGCGCAGCTAGGCAAACACGTCCCAGTAGGCTTAGAATTCCCATTAAGATAAAAGGTTTTAATTTGAAAGTTCACGCAGAGCATTAAGGAGCTCTGAGAGGCATTGCTAGATAACAGAGAAACTGAAGTGAGAATGCAAGAGAGAGAAATGTTGAAAAGTTTTGCTCTAATGATTGGTTTCTCTTTTTTTTTTTTTTGGTATTGAAGATCTGTCACTTCTTTTTGCCAATCAATTTTGTAATCAAAGGTTATTTCTGCATGCGGCACAAAAAATCCTATATTCCCCCTCTGTATGTAATTATGAGTGCCACAAGGTGAGAAATTTGATTGCCTGTTTCGCAGCAATGCACTTCATCCCATGTAGCTGTGAGAACCTAATGCAGCGTGAGTATGGGAATATTCTCCCTTTTCTTTCCCTCTCATTGAACTATCAGCATACTCAAGGACATAATACAGCATCATTTATTAAGTACATGTCATTTATATGCAATCATTTCACAGCTCGTTTGTTTATTGAACTCACTGTTTGCACAGACAATTTGTGGTTCAGGGAACTCTAGGGAACATGCAATCCTACAATCAGTATTCAGTCACTTTCTTAGAAAATAATAGTCAAAATCACAGCTATCTGAAGGGTAGCATGTAGGCGATAAAAAACTGCCTTGGAAGGGCACGGCTCTGTAGACAAGCAGAGATGTCAGTTTTGTTTTCTTTATGCTAGTAACAACAAAGATTGGTGCTGGAACTGGGAAAGAGGAAAAACAGAGCGCTACATGAACTGAGTCAAAATGCCACTATTAGGAGAGGAAAAGGAAAGGGTTTTGATTTACACTTAATCACAGGGATACCCTTCACTTAAAGAACCCATTTCCAGATTAATGGGGATTTTTGTCTAGCATTGCTACAAGCAATTTTCTTTGGGTGACCACAACGTGATGATACAGGCAAGATGCTGTCCTGCTTATTCAGTATCTTCATTCCGGATATCTGGCTGCACTTTTTTTGGGTACCCGGTTCAACTGCCTGTGAATCAGATGCAGCTGACCTGCAGGCCCTCTGCTTCTATGTTCCACTCCATTGCATTCACCCAGGAGAAGTTTGTGGGTAGCCCATTTGCCAAGCTATCAAAATGGTGTCCGGGGCTTATTTACAGCAGAAGGAGCAAAGCAGAGTTATCAGACAGGCAGTGTAGTGGGGCAGACAACTGCAGAGAGAAGAGTTATGGTGCAAAATGGCAGCCCTGAGCATTTTTTTTGTATTGCATCTCTTTAGTTTTCTTCCAAAACCTCTCCAGGGGAGCAGAAAATTTACATAATTATGTTCTTAAGGTAGATGTGAGATCCTTACAAATTGTAAAAGGTTTTTGCCAGCTTCCTTATTCATGTGCGGGCTGCTGTGCAAACACTGGAGCAGAGTAAGTCAAGTCATGGGACAGTGCACTGCCAGTGCTTGTCCTGCGTAGACACATTTTCCAAGGGGAAGTCACAAGCTTTAGATGGGATTTAAAAATCAGTTAAAAGATTTGTCTCCTTGAAAATACATCTCTGTGATACGGTCCCTAGACAGTAACTGGAAGGAAGCTGAGAATGTTCTATGTGAGGTGCAGATGTAGCTGTCATGAGCACTTATCCCCACACACACATCCCCTCTGGGGAAGAAATCTGGAGATTACATGTGAAAGGGGTGGATAAGGGATCTCCAAAGGAGGTAGGAGAAAAGGCAGAACAAAAGCACAGTTCTTTTTGCATTTGGCTTGCAAATGATAAATGGCCTTATCGTGTGCACTGATTAAGGGCCCATTATGTTATTCTGCAGCAAGAAATACCTCCCTGTGCTGTCTAAAGAAATCCTTGGGCTGAATCCAGGACCCAAACACAATTTAAAGCAACTTCTGGGAGCCCCAGCTCAAGTATGGAGGCTGTACACTCCCTTTCTCTCACAGTTTGCTTTTTAAACCTGAAAGCCTGAGATTATTTTAAAATGTTTCAGATTTGGCTGTGTTGCAAATTCTGGAAGTCCAATTTTGAGCAGATGGGTGCACTTGTAGACAGGCAACCCAGGGAGCTACTTCCCACGGGCTGAGGCTGCTGGAGATGGGATCATGAGCGCTCAGGCAGAATGGCAGCAGATTGTTACATCTCCTGCTATTTCCATCAGTGGTGAGATGCACTTACAGAAAGAAGCTTCATCTGGGGACCAGTGATTTCAGTTCACCTACATGGCACAGCAGCTTTGGGTGGGCTGCCTTCCCTAAACCAGCAATAAAATTCTGGAGAGTGCAAGTGCAAAACTCTTCCCTGCTGGCAGTGGCATTCAAATATTTATTATAAATGCAAAAATTTCATTATCTCCCTCCACCAGCACAAGCTGCCAGTGCTGACAGGCAGTGTGTGTGTGCAAGGTGCAGCAGAGGGTCCTGGGGGGTCTCTGGCGAGAGCCAGTGGCTGAAAGTAGCCCCTACCTGGCTGGGATAGTGGCTCGCCTGGGTTGCCAAGGGGATAGGAAGACCCACAGGAATGCTTGCCTCATTTGCCCCAGTCTGTGGCATTCAGCCTTGAGGACTGGAGGTGGTCAGAAGTTTCACAGAAAATGAAGAGTGACTGAATTTTTTCTTTTTTTCTTTTGGACAAAAGAATAAATTAGCAGAGTGGGAGGGATTGCTACCCGGGGTCTGTGCTGGGGGTAGGCATGCTGGCAGGGTGCCCCTCCGTGGATGTCACCAGAGGGTTCCCACTGCACCGGGAGCCTGGGGCTGGGGTGGCCCCTGGGGGAGGTTCCCTTGCAGCTGCTCTTTGAATAAGGACATTTTTTTCCTCTCCCTGCTGACATAAGCATCAGTCTCACTGAGCAGCTGCAGGGTCAAAGTAGCTTCTGGCCAGGGGAAATTTCAAGAAAACAACTTCTTCCATGAACCATAAACTTTTTTTCTTTCTTTCTTTTTTTTTTTTCCCCAGCCAGCTCTAGTGAGAAAGTGCCTGCTGCAGCGGTAGTGCTGGGGAAGGCTCTGCCCACTCCTGACTTAAATGCTGTGTATCAGCGAGGATGTCGCTTTTGGTGTCAAAACGGTGCTGGGTGACCATGCCTTATTCATACCCCTGCCCTGCCTTTCTGGGACCTGTGTTCTCTGTAATATACTGAAAAACAACATGTCAGATGCTGCCTGGGGGTGGGGCGGGATGATCAAAAAACCCAGAAAAGGAGCTCTTTGACCAGATGAACTTGTTTGTTGCATGGTAACTAAATACGGCTGTGTTACTGTTAACACACTGAACAAGCAAGGAAATCAGTGCAGCCTAGTAGCCTGCCAGGCCATACAGCCAGTGAGGGGTGAACCCCGGTGTCTGCAGCGCAGAAAGCACCGCCTCGTGAGACAACAAGACGCACCCTCCGGCTGTATTTCAGCACGTGCTATGCCGCCTGTTTATGGACGCTTCGGCTGTATTCGCGCTGTATTTGTGCTGCAGGCATAGCGTGCACGTGTGCTGAGGGGAAAGGCCTCATCCCTCGCTGGGCCCTTTCCCGGCAGAAGGAGGTGTGCGACATGACACTGAGCAGAAATGCAGCCAGGTCTCCGAACCGACCCGACTGCTTCACACGCAGTAAAAGCATTTCTGAAAGGAGAAAGTCACTCTGCAAGACAATGTGTTTGACCTCTGCAAATATCTAATGTTAGCTGCGTTACCCTCCTGCAATTAATTACAAAATGCAGCAGCGAGCGCTAGGCCCCAGGCATGCCGAGGGGCTGTTTTGCAGGGGGTGTCTGTGCAGAGACATGGGGTGTCACCGCGGGGGGCAGGGGGAGGTGACAGGGGGCTGGGGCACGGCAAGATGTGGGAGGCAGGCCAGGGGGCATGGAGTTGGGGGACAGGGAGGTGGGTGGTGGAGACCCTCTGCCATGGGGACATGGTAGCAGGGGAATATGGCCTCCGGCCCACAGCTCAGCAGGCAGCTCGGCTGCCCCTCCAAAGGAAGCCTGCCGGGGGTGCTTCGGATGCCTGTCAGGCCAGGCATCCATCCCCACGCCTCACCCCAAGCTGGCCTGTGGCCTTTTGGGCTCAAGGGCAGCCAAATTACAAGCGACTGGCGAAAGTGGAGGGGCTGTGAGGAGAGGGACGGAGGAGGGGTTCAAGGGGGGCAGCGAGAGGCAGGGGGTTTCTGAGGCACCAGTTCCCACTGCGATACGAATAAAGGGACACTCACATTCCACTTTTTTCTCCAGCATTGCCAAGTGATTAGCTACTTCCGTTTTCAGCTCATTGATTTTAAAAACCCTGAAAAGAAAACCCTCATGTATTAATGTTATACATTTAGTGCTGTACCTACCCTAGGTACAAAGGACCATTTGCTAGAAATATCTACATTTTTCAGAGGACTGATCACTCCAACCACGGCTGCCATTAGGAAAAAGAAAATCTTCCATGGAGATGCTAAAATTTGGGCAGAAAATACCCCCAGGTTTAATTTTCAGAAAAATTAACAACAAATGATTTTGTTACGGCTCTGTGAACGTACCATGGCTCTAAAACACTTCATGACCCTCAGCAGTGACTTGTTATTGTATCCCCCAGGGAAGCAAAGTTAAATTGATAATGCTTCAGATAACAGCAGCATCTTGGTGTCTGCATACTCTGAAGCTCTCTTCCTTTTGAGTTATGCTGGTGATTTGCTGAGCTGTGGTGGGATTGATCTGTCTTATTGAAACCAGCTGGAGTAAAATAAGCAGCTGTACAGATGTTCAGAAATCTTGGAGGAAAGACATGTTTGGGTGATAACGGGAAAAATTAAACAAATCAGATGACTTGACTGTTCAATGAAGAAGCATTTCTTTTGCTTCCTAAGAGGTCAGGAGCACAATAAGAACATTTATATATTTAATACTTGATCTCCGTTTTAGATCAAATATAATTGCCAAAATTGCTTTTGGTGTAAGACACCGTATTGCTGTCAGCAGGAAATAATGAGTGTTCCAGGCCTAAATTTGGCAGGAAGAGTGGGATTTTAAAGAGATCTTAAATGCTTCTCTGCCTCCTGTGAAAATTTCACTCCAGGATGATAAAAGAAATAGCATTTTTAATTAATAATGATCTTTAGCTTCTTACCTTGAGAACTGCTCAGCAATCTGTCCCAATAAATTCTGGAACAATTCTTCTTTCTCTGAAAAATACAAGAGGGAGACATAACAGAAAATGACAGAGGAAAGAAGATCCCCTCAAGGTCCCTGGAAAGTGGTGTCTCCAGACCTCCAGCCCTGCTAATGGGCCATTTAACCAAAAATTTGTTCTGGTCCCTGAACAGTGAATGGGAATGACTCCTCATCTCACTTGCCATCCTGTGCCTGCAGATTACAGTTAAGGTTTCTCAGAAGGTTTTTTTTGGTGGTGCCAGGTCTCTGGGAGGTGGCTTGTTTTAAGGTAGCACTCTCTGGAAAGGAGACCCCTTTCACATGTCTTGGATGGGACATCCAGAATCGCTACCCGCTTCTGAAAGTTCTGGCTCACAGTGGCTGTCTCTACATCAACACCACACTGCGCCAGAGTGCCCCTGAGCAGCTTCTGAACACAAGAAAACCCATCTTGCCTTTCAGATATACACTGTGACATTATCCTGGAGACCAATTTTTTGTTGCAAATTCGTAAGGATTGTACTGCTATGCATAAACTTCAGCCAAACGTGAGATGCCAAAGTGACTGTCCTTTCAGAATGAGGTCCTCCTTTCCTGGTTTGTGGGATAGATGCAGCAGGGCACAAGTTTCCCAGCCCCTTTTCCCTTGAGAACGGAACTTGGACAGAGCTGCTGTGGGGATCCCATGGGGATCCCATTGCTGCCTGAGCTGCTGTAGCAGTGGCTGTGCTGGGATCACTCACACCAGTAGCTCCCCACCTCCCACTGCCAACTCCAGCTCTCGGACATTTCAGCTGGCTCAGAAAAGTCAGCCTGGTGAAGCTCCAGCCCGCTCCCGAGATCATCACAGGATTACAACCATGAACACAGGGAAAAGCAAATGAGTCTCTAAAACAAGACCCTAGATTTTGAGGGACATTACATTTTAGGAAGGAAGAAAAAGTATGATAGCAATGTTTTCTCATATTTCAGTCTGTCCACACTGTATTAACACAGACAGGGGAAGAATAAATCACCTTTGCTGAGCTGTGAGCTGCTGTTTCGACATTGCTCCCACTTCCCCCCCACCAGTTAATTTAAACTGCACTGTGCTTCAGTTGTTCTTATCCCTGCAGTGTGGATGTACTCCTGGTTTAATGCTCAAGGAGTGGAAACATTGCATGCTCTCATATACATGCTGCAGATTACATAGCACCCATTTATACTTATGTAGAAATACCCTCATGGCATTTCTGAAGCTACTTCTTGCATTTGCCCGAGGGAGCATGGCGTCCCAGGAGTGCAATAATCACCCACGCAAAATAAGAGACAGAAATACAGACCAGCATTTACAACATATTTCTAAATAATAGCTCTTGTACCTGTTAAAAGGATTTGCAATTCCTCAGGTATTAGAAATGTCAGCAATATTTGTTAAGAGCATTCACTTTTCTGGTCAAAGCAATTTGGCTGTTACCCCTGTGTCTCTAAACTGGAGCAAGCACTCTCTGCTCTGAAAGTCTCAGATCTAATTCCCTCTTTTTTTTTTTTTTTTCTGTGATCTGATTCCCAGCAGAGTGCCTAGTAGAGCAAATGAAAAGATTAGTTCTTTTCAGAGAGACCCATTTTCTCAGTTTTCTTACAAAACCCCTTCGAAAACCCAAGCTCTGAAACAAAGCAAATGCTGCGTCCTATTTAAGACAGTAGGAAAGCTTACCGTATGTAGCACCTGGGGATGGTACCCGAGTCCAACAGTGAGAATAAGCAGAGAAACCCGTGTCCTCTCACTTCAGTGCTGCTCAGCTCTCTGACAGTGGCTGTAGCATGCCAGAGACTGACAAGTTCTCTATAAACACCGTTCCAGTAAGAAAAAAAACAAAACAATCTTACTTTCACTCCCTCCCCCTGTCAAAACTCACTTGGAGTACTAGGACATTCTCATCCAGGGAACAGTCAGCTGCAATGTGATGTTTATGGATGTAATAAAAGACTTTCAAAACGAAGATGTATGTTTTTATAACCCTAGGGTGCAGTAAAGATATATGACTAAGAGTGGCAGTTAGTCTCATCTTAAAGAGACAAAGATCCATTTATTTGCCCTGTTCCTTTCCGAGGGGAAGAAACCTCTGCTAACCCTGGATAATGAAGAAAATGAGACATTGCACCTTTTACTCCCTTCATTGCTCTCTTTTTTTTTTTATACCTCTGGGCAGGGTTGATATCCCAGGTGCACGCAGCTACCTTTTTCCTCAGCTGCTTCATTTGTGTTGCTGCGATTCCCTCTGGGAAAAGGAAATCCTACTGCACGTAGCATGGGCAGATGCAATTTGTGCACCTTGCTGAGGCTCGCTAGCTCCTGCCTGCAGTAACCCAAAAGCCAACGGCAAGCCTCTTCTCAGCTCACTCCTCACCAGCACCGTCAATGTGCAATGTTTCAAATGCAGGTATTCATCAAGTCAGATTTTTGCACAATACGCAGGGTGCTTTAGAGCTGACAAACAAAAATTAGAAAGGATGCTGCAACAGTACAATGCCAGGCAGGGGACAGGCCAGCTCAGGCCTCCCTAGGCTTCCCACGGCTCATTCCCACGCTCACTGCAGGCACAGGGACTTCGGCTCCTTGCCTGCTGGCCCCTGCTGAGCTCAGCAGGGAGCTTGGCCAGGTCATCACAGAGCAAGGAGCCATTTTGCTCTCCCTCCCGGCAGCCCCGTCTCCAGCAGGTCTGGGCAAAAAGCAGGTGCTGGGGGATATGGCAGCAGCCTTTTTTTCCTGCACCTCCCACTGCGGCCAGATCGGAGAGCTGGTAGCCAGCACACACCTTCCCTGCCACACAGAGACTAGGTACAGGCTAGGGCAGCTCGGGTTATGCATACACTGACACAGATGGCTTATAACCCACTGGCATGGACCCTCTGCTTCACACTGCCCTGCTTGGCAGTGACTCTTCCTCTCCTGCTTTACCTGCCTGGATCGTGGCTGGGGAGCCACCTCCATCCTCCTGCCCTCCCCGTCTGCCCTTGCAATCTTGCCAGCCTTGACAGGGTATGAGCGGGGAGTGTGTGGGGTTGTGGGGGTGAGTCATTTCCCTCATCTTTTCTGCTGTGGCCAAGCAAAGCTAGGAGGACGTGGGCATCTGCCTTTCCCTGCCAATGTCAGGCTGGTGAATTCCTGCCACCTGGTCTCTTTCTCATGTGTGCCCTTGCTTCTGGCTTGGGCTTCTGTCTGTATTTCCCTTTCTGCAGTTTGTTTGGATCTAGGCAGTCAGAGGAATTTAAAAACCAAACAGTCCACCTGGCCGGACAAAAGCCTCAGTAAGGGGTGCCCTTAAAGCCCAAGCCCACGTCCATGAATCATGGCATATTGAGCGCCAGCTCAGGTTAATCTGGCCTGCTGCATGCAAGTCCCTGCTTATGTGAGTAATCCTGAAGCAGTTGAGCAGTTGCCCACATCCTGATGCACGCATCCATGTGGGATGCGTGTAAGGAGCAGCAGGCAGGAGGGTTTTATTCTCTCACAGTCTCTGCCTTTTCCCTCTTGCCTGAGCTGCGAGCATGAATATGCCTCCAAAAGGAGAAGAGAGACATTCCAGAACAAGAAGATTCAGACACAGAGACAAGATTCTGGCACTTTACCAATAGCAATCTGCACAAAATCTTGTGTATTTAATCATTCAGGGGAAAAAAGCAGTCCCCGAAGACTTCTGGTGCAGCTGTATACGTCGCCGGTGGGCTCAGCAGTGGTCAAGGCAGGACTCACACCAATTCAGACATGAGCCTTCTAGCAGGCAGCTACACAGGTCTTGGTTGAGCTAGCTCTCCTGCTGCAAGCCGATATCCCTGGGGAAAGACTGTGGGTTTTCCTCTGTGCAAGTGCTAGATAGCTTGTTAGTTGAAAAGGCAAATAACTGAATGGCAAGTGGTGTGGGAGGCGAAGATGCTGCTCACAGCCTCAGCCTGACCAAGTGGCTCTGGCGCTGGCAGGATTCCCTGGCACTGAGGCCGCTGAGCAAGGCGTGGCAGGTGGTGAGCTCTCCCTGTGTGCTGGCCTCCATCCCGACTGGGCACTGCTTTTCTTGGGTTTCCTCACTCGTTTCCCCAGGGATGAGGGGATGCTTGTGTTGAAGGACACATCAGAACAATCTGGAGACAGAGGTGCAGAGAGAGCTGGGGCTGCGCTTGGCACATCTCATGCTCTTTCAGGTCACATCCCTGATGAGATCTTCAAGGGCCTGTTTAGCCACCTGTGTGCTTTGCTGCTCTAACTTTAGAGCGGTAGGAGAGCCCCTGCGCATATTCTCCCCCCCCCCCCCCCAATTAGGACCATGGTGGCTTAGGCTCACTTGAGCTGCACAGGAGCTCCTTTCTCTGCACTATCAGGAACTAACACACTTCAATTTTATTTCTCAGGAGCATGCTGCTAGTAGGGTTTGTTCATTTAATTGGCATCTCCAGCAATACTGCAGAGTGCCTGAACACTACTAATTACAGCCACTACACAGCCATCGGTTTGTGAGTTTTGAGCCTGTTCCACCACGAGGATGTATAGCAGATCCTTTCCACTGTCGGGAAATGGTCTCTTCTAGACCCATTCAATGGCCTTGGGAGTTTAAACACTCCACGGAGAAGGAAGGGTTTGGCACCAGGGGTTTGATGCTCTGCTCGGATAGCCTCACACCTTGTGGTCTGGGGCCGGGGGAGCAGGGTCAGCACATGATGCAACGGCCCCACAGGCTGAGAGGCAGCCAGCTGGGCCCCTGCCTTCACCTTGCAGACAGCTGACCCCGCAGTGAGACGGCGATTCAACGGACACTCACTGAAATAAATTTTTTTTTAACTCCTACCCTCTCCCATGACTATGGCCAGGAAATGAAGAATGGTTTCTTAGCAGGACTCTGGTGGATATCTCCTTTGCTGGATAAAAGCCACTGCTTATATTTTCCTCCCAAAGGATCGTATTTTCCAGTCCCACCTTTTACAGCCTTTGTTCCGCTGAAGCGTGTGTCACTCTTTTCCAGCTGCCTGGGAGACTGATGAAAAGAGGTGCATTACCTCCCACTGCTGTGAAGATTGGGGTGACCCCTTTTTTGGCATGTATTTGGGAGAGTTCCTTTGGGGAGCAGAATCATGCAGGCAGAGTTGTTTAAGAAGTGAAGACTAGAACAAAGCTGTTTTTTTTCTTTTAATGAAGAGGAACAATTTCCCACTCTGTTTATTCTTCCTGCTCTCAGCAAAATGTCAGGAATGCTTAAGATTAATGTCAGCTCATGTAAAAGAGAAACAGATACCAAGGAACATTAGTTCCATCACACTCAGTTCAACTTTCCTCCTCTTTCCATAGCAGACTCTGCTTTATGCTTTGGCAACATACTGCCAGAATTTTTCTTGCCCTTTTCAGCTTAGATCACTGGAAATCCCTGTTTTATAAAATGCAGAGAGGGAAGAGAGCCCTTGCTGACACAGGGAGCTTCACTCTGCACAAAGCAGAGCCGTGTGCTGTCAGCTGGGGTGAAAAACGAGGGCCCTGGGAGAGTGCGAAAAGTCACACACGGTCTTATAAAAATATGCGGTTAGCTTCATATTAGGGGAAAAAAAAAAAAAGAGGTAGATTTTCTAGAAAGCCCTTCAATCAGCTTCCCGGATGACATTCCCCAGCAGAGCCCCACGAGCCCTGTTCCCCAGTCTTTCTCTGTCTTGGGGCAAATAGCTATTGGTTACCCACACCAGCTGGTACACAGAGACACATGCTCCAGTTAAGACTTCACCTTTTCTGATCTGATTATGCAAATACGGTACTCCTGGACCAGAAGAGTGACACTGATCCAGCAGAGTTCATTACAATAAGAAAATAGTTTAGGAGAGACCTTCTTTTCCCTTAGTGTTCCCATGTGTCCCTTGGCTTTGACTACCTCCTTCTGGCAACAGCGGCAATCATTGACATAGGCCCTGTTTATGGCTTGTAACAAATCTTGCTGTGATAAAGTTCTTCCCTGTTTTCTAGTTTCTTTGTTCTTTTTGCTCCCTGTTTGCCTTTGCTCTCTGCATGCACAAGCTCCCTGCTGTTGCCTCTCTGTCTACCCCGCACAGCCTCCTATTCAAGTTCAAAAGGGCCTTGTGGTGCCCCTTGCCTACCAATGTTCTGCCTCAGTGCATGCCTGTACCTCAGACAGTGGCTTTGGTTCCCTGCACCTCCCTATCTAAAAAAGATGGTGCTGTCAGACACTATGTTTTCTTGTGTAATACAGGAGCCTAAGCAAGAACAAGACGTGGGACCTGCAACTAGTATTAGCAAGAAAACGAGGTGGGACCAGCAAAACTGCCTTGCCCCTATCCTAGGAGCCTCACCCATTCCTGGAACTACTTCTTCCAGACCCAGACTTTCTGGCTCCCTCCTGTTCTCTCTGTGCACTTGGTGTTTCCAAGATAATCTTAACCTCTTGCTCCTTGTCTCTATCTTTCCATTTTACTGCTCCAAACTGTATCTGCAGCTGATGTCTCCTGTCCTCCTGCAGCCCCCACCTCACCAGCCAGCCTGTCCCTGTAGCCCCAGAGGGTACAGGCTAGGGCCTTTGCTCGGGCTGCCTCTGGAGTGAGTGGCAGGAGATACTGCAGTTGCACTGATGACGTGAGCCAGATGCTGTACGGGAATTGCCCCAAGCAAATGCTCTGTTCCAGTGTCTGAGAGCTACTGGCCTAAGCACGACAGTGGCGGGCAAAGAGAAAGAGAAATACCACTTCAGTCCTGCCTGTGGAGTACAACAGTGCTGTGTGCTGGGGAATGTTCCAGATGTGTTCTTTCATCCAGACCTTCTTTAATCTTGTCAGGTGTATTTAAATATTCATTACACTTTGAGCTACCATGCCCACAACAGAAATTAGGCTCTCTCCTCAGCCATTTGGAAATAACATGGGGTTCAAATGTTGTGCTCAGCTTTCCAGCAGAACTTTGCTGCGAGATGAACAAGTTTAACAAAACACTGCAGGACAGGCTTTGAAACATCGTCTGCGTTGCCTGAAAAAATGCACTGCTCCATGCTATCCTTTCCCCAGGACATCAGTGGTGCTGAGTCAGACCAGAGCTAAGCAATGTGAAAATCTCCTGGACCCAAGCCATTCCACGTCACCCTCAAATACTTTTAAATCTGGGGACTTTTTTTAGGTTTCTTCACAACACTGTGATCAAACACTTATTATTCTGATGTAGCCACAACTATGACACCATAATCTTTCTTTCTTGCATCATAGCCACATAATTTCCATGTGCAAATGTCAGCTGTAGTAAATTAAGTTCAAAGGGGATGTTTTACCTGAGAGCTGCCCAGTAGCAACAGGTATCACTTTGTATGGAGACCTGAAAGAGTCAAAGAGGCCTGATGTTAGCAACACTCAGCAAGCAGTTTCTGTCTCACATCCGTACTTCCTGTGAAGTAGGAAGAAGTATCTGAATATATTCTAAGCTCTCTTAAAACCTGTCAGTTTAAATATGGAATGGGCACTTTTTATGAAGACACGACCCTCCAATTTACTACTGAACTAGAGACAAAGAGGTCTTTCCTGTGTGTTACAGTCATGCAGTGAACATGGTAAAAATGCCTCCTCTTTGGCAAGCCTTGGTAGCTTGTCGTCTGAGATGGTGAGGAAATTTTGTAAGTCAGAAGGGAGCTCCAGAGGTGATCATCTTTTTGCTCTGTGTTCGTGCATTGTCCTATGTGGTGGATCCCTCCCAGCTGTTGAGGCTCCGCCACATGGTGTCAGTGAGAATAATGCCAGTGATAAGTAATGATGAAATACGCAATGAAGTATCTAACAGCAGAAGGAGTAAGTGTGAGCAGTCAGAGTGAAACTAACAGTGCCAGGCTGAACAATCAACAGGAAGCCAAGGAGAAAAAAGGAGAAAGGGATTTGGAGGTGGAAGGGGCAAAGCCAGCATGGGAGAGACCTAACCTCATCAAAGACTTTGACTTTGCTTTGCAAGTAATGTCATGGCTGTGTCCTAGTAGAGCAATAAAGGAGTGGGGGAACAAAGGAGCTGGAGCCTTCACAGCAAATAGGGTGGGATGAGAACAGATGTTCTACATTAAAGACTTAAAAGCAATATTTTTTCCTCAGACAATTGCTCCTACTTTAATAACAAGTAAAAATCTTCAAAACCAACAGGCATTAGTGCTATAAGCCAGCACGTAATTCTTGCTGTCATCCCCCTCCCTCCAGGGAGCTGCTCACCTTCTGCTGCACACAAAGGGCATCTGCAGGCAACCACTACCCCTTCCCCTGGGCTTGACCCTATTTTTGAAGAGCAGGTTGCAGCAAGGCTTACCTCTCTGAGTTTGCAGGCATTGTCGGATCAATGGATACCATACAATTGTCTGCCGTCAAAAGGGAGATTGTTGTGTTCCTGAAAAACGTGTTTCAAAGAGGTTTATTTGACTTAGAAATGCTGGCTGAAATTACATGCTGCTGCATACGGTGCATAGCTGTCTTCTCTCCTGCAGCACTCCTGGCCTGGCCTGGCACTGTCCTGGACCCATTTTAGCTTGGTGCAGAAAGGGTCAAAGCACAGGACAGGGTAGGTTTGATGCTTCACCCATTTAAATTCCTAGAGGTGTTTCTAGCAAAATGTTAAGTGTGATCATCTTTGATCTCAGAGCAGACTTTGCACCCTGCTAACTCATGTATTTTGTTGTATCATCAACTAATTATTTCTATTAAAAAGCTATGTTTTGTGATACATTGACCCAGCAGTTATGTATTGACTCACACTATACAAATGACTACTGGTTCTATGCATGTCTTGAAATTTTTTAGGTACTCTTTTACCAAAACAAATGTCTTGCTGAATATGGGACCTTTTTTTATGCTGTGCTAGGTGTGATCTCATAGGCTCAGATGTAAACCCTGGAGGTTTACTTTGCCATCAGGAGTCTGATTTAAATGCATAGTTCTTTGAAAGTCTTATGATGAAAATAAAATGCCAAATATGCAGTGAACACCCTGATCATGAATCACTAAAACTGCTAAACAAAGTTTCCTGGGTGATGGAGTGGAGGTATTTGACACCATAAGCAAATGAGAGTCATTAACCTCTCTAATGTCAAATGGGAGGAAAAAGCCAGGGTAAACAGCAAAGGGCGTTAATTCTGTCCAGCAGCTTATGTAAATTCTGAGTCAATATAGACAATTTTATCTTTTAATCCCAGAGGTGGAATCATGCAATAAACCCATGATTAAAGCACTGACTTATTTTTTCCTGTGCTTTTTCTGTATTGTAAACCTCTGTGTACAAAGGTAAAGACTACGGCTTATTGCATGCTGCTGTGCATCTGGCCTGCACTGCTCAAGGTCTGTATGCAGACAGCAGATGCCCCCTTCTAGATGTGACGAAGGGGCTCTGCTCCCCCTGCACCACCACCCTGTACAAGCGGTCCAGAAGTGGCTGGGTGCTAGACCATGCCACTCTCCACCACACACCAGCCTCTCCCACCCCAACACACACCTACACCTGATCCTGGGACCCTCTCAATACACAGATTTAAGCTGCATGCTGCTCTCTACACTGAAGGTAAGAGAAACAAACCCTACAGGAAATTACAGCAGGAGAGATGCATGGACTTTGCAGGACAACATAAATTAGGAAATTCTTGTCCTGGGCAATGGATTTGGGGATATTTATGTTCTATAAAATGGTTCTGCTGGGGTACTTTGTACTTGACTCTTCCATACCTGGGATTAGGTTGTACTGTATCTAAATAGAAAGCTTATCACCTAGTGGCAGTGCTTCTTATTGGCCTAAAATTTTTCCCTAAAAACAGGTTCTAAACATATGGTTGTGTTTCACTCAATATGGGCAAAAATATAGTGCTGAGATATAACTGGTAGGCACACACAACCAGTGTGCACTCAGGGCTGGGCTTCTTGCACTTGCTTTTATTTATTTAGACTCTGTCTCTTCTATTCTGTTCCACTCTGTTCCTCAGGCACATCCGGCACTGAGGTGGCTCCATGCTTGCCAGAGCTTTGTGTACCTTTCCAGCTGGTGCTCTCTGGGTTGCCTCAATTTCTTCTTCCAGTAGACTGGAATGAGAGAGAAGCCTGAATAGCCCGTAAATGAATCATTTGGGACTTGTCTTTAAACTGTCTCCAGAAGTAAAGGAACAAAAGTGAAATGAATGTCACAAATTAAAAGAAAGACCTACCTTGGTAACCCTGTTGCAATACAGAAGAGGTCCATGATATCTCTGGAGTTGCAATATTTACTGAAGATCACCTTCCAAACCAAACAGCAGCAGCAGCAAAAAAAAAAAAAAAAAAAAAAAAAAAAAAAAAAAAAAAAAAAAAAAAAAAAAAAAAAAAAAAAAAAAAAAAAGGAAGACAAGAGGAAGAATGGTTACTTCCCAGTGAGATATCAACTCTACTCAGGCGTGAACTGGACCAATTTTAAGGCATATCCTACCACTTCAATTATCTGATTTGACTTCTGAGCTGGAATATTTCTCTACTCCTAAACAGGAGCTTTTTTTGATAAAGCAAGCATTTGTGCTGTTCAGAAGTAGAGCAATAATGTATGTGAATTGGGAGCAAAAGATACCTTATAATGCAGTATTGCTGCAGGATGATAACAACTGTACATTTAGGGATCTAAGAGTCCAGACTAAGGAAGAAAACAGATTGAGGAGGTCCTTGAATGATATAAAAGGGTACTGTACTGCTTTTTTGAACTATACCAGCTTAAGAGAGCTTTAAACAGAATGGAGAGTTTTTTCCCCTCGTGTGCCAGATTTCCTGCCAACTATCAGGCTGTATTCTTCCTGCTGTTAGGTCAGAGCTTGGACCTTGAATTACAAAATTTGCCACTGTTACCTTCCTGTGCCCCCAAACACCTCTTCATGGCCCTGCCCTTCCACACACGCCAAGCAGCCCCTACGTGGAGAAGACTGTTTGAGTGGTGGGCCTGAGAATGCAAGATCCCCTTGATCCCGTTGTGGTACAGCCTTCAATGACATGATCCCATGCCACGATTTTCCCCAAGACTCCCACATCCATCAGGGCACCAGAGCGATGGTGTTCCCCGGTTGAGGAACTCTTCTGCAGCTGCGGTGGGGGGGCAGAGAGCCTCTCTTGTGTGCCTTTGATTGACTGTGGTGGAGGCTTTTCACTGTGGAAATGAAATGCCTCGTTGCAGTCAGGCCCAGCTCATCTTCCCAAAGCCAGCAACTCCAGTGAGTGTTGGGGCTGATTTGTCTGGGGATTGCTGGTGTTATCAGGGTGGCTGCAGGCTGCAGAGGCCAGCAGTTGTGTGGAGCAGGGCAGCTTCCCTGGCCCATGTGGGAGCTCAGCTGCCTTACAACGCTGGAGAAGAAATAGCCACAGAGCAACCAGGTTCAGGATGCAGCAGCTCAAAGGGACTTGTGGAGATCTAATGGCAAAACTCAGGAAGAGCAAGAAAGTGGTATTTCGCAGATGAGGTCTGAAGCACAGGGATATCAAGGTCAAAAGTCTCTTCTCCTTGTGGGTGCCTCACTGGAAAAGCCATTTTCCACCACTCACGACCACCTGTAGCATCCCATATTCTCATGCAGTTTCCATTGCCATCCATTGCAGGCACAGGGGATGTGCACGCTCACAGATCAGCCTCAAGGCTGGTGACCCAGAAAATGAGGAATATGTCACCTGGGATGGCCTTCCAATGTTTTGTTTTCACTGCCTTGCCCTGTGCTGCCAGGAGGAGGCAGGGGCTGCGGGCAGCAGGGGCTGCAGGCAGTGGGGGCTGCGGCCACCCTCCCTGTATCCGGTCAGTCAAGCAGGCCCTATGTGTTCCGCAAGGTGAGGACCATGCTGGAAAAATAGCATGGCATCATCTAATTGAATACTGTTCCGACAGGCATAGGTGCTAGGAGTTAATTAAGCCTGCAGCTTCACTCCAGAAGACTTTGAGTTTCTTTAGTTCCTAACTCATAATAGCGTTGCAGTAATGTGGTTCCCACAT
This sequence comes from Syrrhaptes paradoxus, assembly GCA_013400615.1. Taxonomy (NCBI): domain Eukaryota; kingdom Metazoa; phylum Chordata; class Aves; order Pterocliformes; family Pteroclidae; genus Syrrhaptes; species Syrrhaptes paradoxus. Next base: position 112,597 of record VZTO01011420.1, on the reverse strand, counting down.
GGCTTTTCTAAGACACTAGGGGAAATTCCTCACTGGATGTGTTGCGTGGTGCCGGCCCAGACCTCTGCCGCTGGCAGTGGCGAGGCCATGGGAGAGCTGGTGGGATGCTCCGCCAGCGAGGAGCTGCTAAAGCCTGCTCACAGCTCAGGGCATCACGAGCCTGAACTATTGGGAGAGTCAGGACAAAACGGCAAGATCTGCCCAGCCTGGCTGAGTCCAGCTGTGCCTCTGGTGCAATGCACCTGACACCTGAGCTGATGCTGAAGCAAGGCTTCAGACCTCAGTTTTCACTGGTGGTGAGGAGCCCTCTTACTCTTGAGCAAAGCATTAGGGATTTTGTGGTGGAGAAGAGGGCAATATTGGTCACCTCAAGAGGCAGCTGTGACTGATCCTTGCGTGCACACCCACCTTCCCTGTTTTCCTACCTGGAAGAGATTACACCAGGCAATATCTTTACTTTATAAAACATCGGGACACTTTATTACTGATGTAGTTAGTAGCTGCTGCTGGGGAAATGGGTGGGATTAATGCCCAGGTATGTTTTTAAAAGCGTGCTTTGCCCAGTGATTGACTCTTGGTTATTAAAATACAGCAGCAATCAAAGCAATAAAACATAGGCAATCAAGTTCATATAGGGCTGAAATGCTGCTCCTAGCAGAACACAGCATCCCACTGGAGTGATGACTGCTAAAATTGGCTGACAGAGTATTGGAGGGTACAACAACTGATACACGTAGGAACTGAGCAGATGATGTTAATTGTAGCTGAACAGAGGGTAAAGGTTTGTGGTGTGCCAGGAGTGCTATTTCAGGTATTGAAGTTTATTATTCTGGAAATCAATTATTATTGACTAGGACAGATAAGAGAGGAAATGATAAAAATATACAAAACATTAAAGGTAAGAAAGACAGACGGACTCACAGAAAGCAGCAGGAGCTTTCAATGCATTGAGGATAAATTTTAATGCTCCCTTTTACTCCATGTAATAGTGGAAGAGTGGGAAACAAAAAAACCCTGCAGATACTAGATCATGATCTATCTCCATACATGTGTTTTAGCTTTCCATACTTGGCATTTTTACTTAAGTTTGCTAAAAGTGGATTTGTGAATCACACACTGCACTTTGATACTTGTCTCAGGATGGTTGTCTTGTCCTCAGCTGTTTGTTTATTTTTAAACAAAGAGCGTATGCTACTAAAGTTTTCTTCCATTGCAACCTGCTGAGCTTTTCTGACCAACTTCCTTCAGTTCTAAAACAAAGCAGCCAGCCTCAGACATTTCCCAGCAATATGCAATTGTTCCTACTATTGCCTGCAGGTTTATGTGCCCAATTAAGTTGATGTCAGTTGTGCTGATGGAATACGATTGGAACGTATTTGGGAGAGATGGGTGGACAGTACTGTGTACTATTGATGGCTCCAGCACAATATAGGAATCCTATTTGCCTAAAGTCCATTATCATTGCAGGGACACTAGCAACATGAAGGCAACATGGTGACACTGGGCTTGCAGCCATACTTCAGCCAGCTGGAACACACGGTTTCTTCCATGAAGGGGAAGATGGTTGACCTGCAGCTTTGAGGCTAGGCAGACATGTTGGCATTAGCTAAAGAACTGAGCAGCCTATCTGGTCCTGTGAAGATGTCCTTGCTTGGGCAGATGTCCTGAAGCTATTGCTGTTCATGCTGGGTCTCCATGATGATACTTTTCTAGCCCTGTTTCTTGGTCTGATCCAGACCCACACTCAGCACTGAGGGACTTAATCTCCCTTCAAACCTGTCTCAGTGTCCCTGACCCACAGTCATCATCTTGCTTAGGTCTATGTTTCATAGCTGTTTCTATGTCTGGGTGGCAAGCCACATCTGTGACGTGTCTCACAGCACTTCACTCCCTCCATTAGTGCCTGGAGCTGGAAGAAGCCACTCCTTAGGACAGCACTGAGACCTTACTATGGAGCGTAACAGACGCCAAAGATGAGAGACCACAGGGGTTTCTACAACTGTGGTATTGGGCTAAGATCAGGCATGTATGGGGCACAGACAAGGTTCCCTATAATACATGTCAAAAAAGTGCATCGTGACACAGGTCAGCACAGCCTAAAAAAGCCAGGGATGCAGCTCCTGACTAATGTCCTACAAGAAAGAGTGGACACAGGGACTCCAATATTGCCCAGTGGTATGAGAGTCTCCTGCAAGACCGGTCAACACACAAGACACTCAGTTGCCAGTGTCATTTCTAGAAGCAAAGGCAGAGCCAAAATCATGTGCGAGCAGAGTCACAGTGGTGACACACTGCATGGAGGAGGGAAACAGTGTCCTCTGCTTCAGCTTGCAGATTGATGACTAAATGCCATGAAGAAAACCAGCCACATATAAACTCTGTTAATTGAATTTCCCTTGGATTTGTGCCAGAAGAAAAAGAATGTATTCCTCAAAAGTGGTGCAGCATCTGCAAACAATTAATCTCCCTTGTTTGAGAGTTAACATTATTTCATATTTCTCTCCTTGTTACTGTTAGCAAAACTTCTACCATGTGCAGAAAAAAATGACAGGAAAACTAGTGTTCTCTGAATGCTTAGCTTGATTGTTTCAATGAGTCCCCATCAAGACCAAGAAGCAGCCATTTGATTTAAGTGGGGAATGTTGTCTGTCTCACTTAGAAAGTAATGTGAAGCAAAGGGGGGAAAGCAGAATGAGTAACAACTGGGGCTTTTTGGAGTGGAAATAATATTTTGATGAAGCATGCAGTGACTGTGAAGTAGGACAGTGTAACTCAATGGGGATGCCTGGTTCCTGGCCCAGAGCTCACTTCCTTGGGACTGGTTTCTTTCCTGGAGACAGATCTGCATTTTTTGAAAAATATTCTTCTGAAATAAGGGGCCATTGTCTCTTAATCCATAGTATCCACCTCTGGTCAAGGATGGGGATTTTAAAGCCCATCACAGAAAGAGTAGGGATTAAGAGCCCTAGTACTCTGGCTGGCTTTCCCACTCAGAGAAGCAGTTCAATATTAAGGGCTATGATGGAGATATTACTAAGGGACCATTGTGTACATACTCTGCAACCTACCAGTTTACAACTAATCACATTATATTTTGCTTTCAGATAGGATGGATAAAAACACAGCTTACAAATCCATTTTCTGTTCTGTATTTGATCCTCAGAACAGCTAATCCTCTCTGTAAACTGCAAACTCTGTCCAGAATGTTATCCTGTTCTGATCTGTTGCTGGTAATTGGGTTTTCTTCCAAGAATTTAGCTTGCGTTTGGTTGTTTGGGTTTTTTTACCCTAGTAAAATTCCTACATAAATAATGCAGAAATATTTTCAAAGCCAGTGGATGCTCTGTTTGCAGTCCTACTTCCTTTTGCTGGTCTCAACCTGCCGTGTTCAAGACTTCTAGCTCTTGGTGATGTCTTTCATTCAGCTCAGTGAGCAGTGTTCAGAGTCAGGGCTGAAAGTGTGGAGTTGAAACAATCTAATATGATAATATTTCACTAATGATATTGGAGGAAAGTGTGTCAGAAAAGAGTCTGGTAAAACTCAGTTATGTATCTTGCATGGGCTATAAAAATTGTTGCTGCTTCTGTAACAGCAGCTTTCACAGAGGATTTCTGAATTGCTAAGGCAGAAGGCTGATGTGAAATTTTTCATTGTGATTTTTCCTGTCCCTCCCATGGTCTTTGTTGTCCATATAAAAATTTTGCAGGATCCAGAACTTTTAGATACCAGTTTGTAAAAATCACTGGAAGGAACTCCTATTTCTAAATATGCAAACAAACAGGTCTTCCTCAAAAAATAGCAGTAACTAATAACCCAGCAGTCATAGTTCCCAATACCCAACAGAAGCCTTACCTAAAATCCCATGTCTACATCTTCCAGATTTCTCATTCCTTGAATTAAAATACAAGCATAGCATGAGTCCAACTGTATCCCAACTTTCTGTCTATTTTTTATTTCTCACACAAATTAACAGTTGATAGTCGGAAAACCACGTTAGTCAGTATTAAAAATAGTATGCCAGATCTGCCATCTGTTTGTTGCAGTAGGAGCTCCTCCAAGAGAAGGACAGAAAATAAGTGCGTGTGTGCATGTGCATGTGTGGGGAAGAAAACATGAGAACATGTCTGAGAGTTCGAGCAAGAATGAAAGCTCCCCCGAGCTCTTCAAACACAGCTTCTGTTAGAGGATGAGGAGCACGGTAGATGTTTTACTTCCAACATCCAGAGCTCTGCAGTCCTGCTGATTCACGCTTACCTTCGGGCAGTGATGTGGCTTGACAATGTTAATTTCAACACAACAGCTAAGTGAAATGTGTGGGTGGGATTTGTCTGATGTAACCTTAACCATCTACAAGTTCGGCATCTCAGGCACGTCGCTCTCTGCTAGACTCCCTGTCTTGCCAGCAGAGAAAGAGGACAACTTCCAAAGGGTAAATCAGCCCACACATCTCTGAAACCCATTTTAAAATGGGATGAATCATCTGGAGATACCACCTGCCTCCCCAGTGACTACCGGGGAACCTGCATGACTACCTTGGAACAGTCATCACTAACTTTTAGATGGCTACGGTTAACAGTTAAGTGGGGTGAATCCCCTTAGTTTCCTAATTATATACATTACCCTAAAATGAGAAACAGGAGCTGCCGGACAGAGCTGACATATCAGGATCCCAAGGCATGTGGCTATACGGTAAGTCACAATTCCCATCCCTATAACAACTCTGAACAGAGAGCTGCGGAAAAAGATATTTCTCTCTTCTCAGGAAAGAGAAAATGTCTATGATACACTCATATGTGTGACCTCTAGGGCAATCTTGGATGTCCACAGAGAGGGACAGCATGGCAGAGGTTGGCTCTTTCACTATGAACAAGGAAGGATCTCATTATTTTTCAGAGTCATTTGGCTTCATAGAAGAAGCAAGGTTACATTGAAGAGAGCCTTGTGCAGCCTACTGCCTAAAGTAAGGGACATATTTCTGATATTCAGTCTTTCAGTACTAATGATTAATGGCAGAATATAACCAGGAACCAGCAAGGCTGATTGTGAAAGGCTGAAGCTGAAAGTTTCTTATTTTCTGCAGCAGACATAAAAGTATTTCAACCTTTGACAAATAACAGAAATGTCTATATTCTGGCTCTTCTTAACATAAAAAGGGCACGCATTTGCTGCTAATGGGGTACTAAGTGGAATTAGCGCTGGAGCGCGTTAATGCATTAGTCTTGAAATGTTTCGTAAACTGGATAATAAGGATGCTTTAGCACCAGATGTCCTTACTAAATGTGAGTGAAACTAGGCTGCTTGTTTCAAAACTACTCACACAGTTAATGTCTGACATCACAACATGCTTGATAATATAGGACTGTTAGAAGGGTAATGTTAGTTAATAGAGTAAGAAAAAGCAGGCATGGTGAAATGTGGATTTGCAGCTGTAGAAATAAGTTAACTAGAAATTGAACTAGAAAATGGTTTTGTCTTGTTTGTACTAAGCCAGAGGAGTTGTATATGAGTAGCATAAATTGCTATGGTTGGCTAGTCTGAATCTGTAGGTAACACTAGCAGGAGAGTGTTAATCTTACACTTTGTCTTGTCTAATGTGAACATAAACTGTAATAACTATAATAGACTGCATATGACTTCAGAAAGATAAACAACAGTAAACAAGCCTTTCTGGGTGATGGGTACAGAAGAATTATGGAGCTGTGCTGGGATTATGGTTTGGCCCCCTAAATGCTCTCAGGAGCCCTTGCTGGGGAGGAAAAAGAAGGGGGGGTAGGGGAGAGAGAGGCCTCAAGTAGGACATTTTCTGTCACTTTTTTAAAAGCCTGGTTTTAAGCTATTTTCACTCTTCAAAATGTTTATGTGCTGCAATATGATGGAGTTTTAGGAACCTGCTGTTCATTTCTTGCTGCTTTACAACAAGAACATCCTGCAGTTGCCTTGAATTCACTGGGGACAGCTAAAATCAGAGAGCCAAGGTTAGCCAAGACCACCGGCCAGACTCAGGCTGTGCTACCTTGCACTCTACCTCACCCACAGACATTTGCCAGCACTGAGAAAATGGCCTTGATTCCATGAAAACATACTTATGCCTCACCACACTAAAGCTGGTTTTGGTGTTGGCTTGTCCGTGCATGGGAGGGACTTGTGAACACCGGCCAGGCAGAGCAGTCCCTGGAGGTATCCGTGTCCCAACTGCCTGTGAACTCTCCCTCTGCAAATTTCTCTGATGGTTGGCAGCTGAATGGGTGTTGCCTCAAATCCCTGGTCCAAACAGTACAGGGTCCATGGGCACTGCAGAGCATGCTTGCCCTGCTGTGCTGAGAGTCACGGGGATGCAAAAATAAGTGCCTTGAACTGAACATCACACCATTATTTTTCTGCAGTATTTTGTTTTTAATCTGAATCCAGCTTGGCACGTTAAATATAGCATGGCGAGCTTTGGACAAATCTGTTGGGTTTGCTAGAGTCTAGGCATTTATACCGCAGTTGCTGTTGCTCTAATTAAAAAGAAAAGCTCACATGACAGAAATGATTCCTATGCGCTGATGTTTCAGTGCAATAACCACAGCACCAAATGCAGTCTTAGCGTTGTTCTGTTCATTATGGACCGCGGGCCAAGAGGAACAATGGCTCTGGATGGATCAGTCTCCTGCTCCACAGGTCAGTACAGCAGACGCCCAGAAAGGTTGAACCCAGTACATTTCTTTGAGGAAAAAAAAGAAGGTCATTTCTCTGTTTGGCATCCAGAATGACTCTGTAAACCAGCAAAATTACTCCAAAATTCTTTACTTGCTCTCAGAAGAGGAAGAAAATACAATCCTGAGTGATTTCATAGAATCCTTGACAAAGGTGGTGGTCCTTTTCTTTTTTTCCAGTTAGTTCAGGCTCTGTACCCCTCTGACTTTCCATCCTTGTTACAAATATGATGTTGATTAAGACACTGGAAACATAAATCCTCTTGAATGAAGCATTTGTCTCAAAGGAACTCCTTACAAGTCTGTGAGCAAAGCCAGCACACTGTGACATTTGAAAACATGAAGCCACCTACATGGGAATAAGGCCACTGGCTGGTTGGGCTCTGCTACCATTTAAATCTCAAAGGTCAAAAGAAAATGTTCTCCAGTAGTTTCTTCATGGAAAAAAATTTGGTATGAGCTGGGGAACATTTTCTTGCTGATGGATTTTTAATTCAAAACAGACTCTATAGGAATTTTTTCTTAAAAATGCAACCAAAGGGTTAATAATGTTATGAAGGAAAATAAGACTCCAGATCTGGTTTAAACTGGGCACAGCAAACCTCACTTCTCTGCTGGCAGGCCAGGGGTCTGAGTGCTTCACCCCCTCTAGTGGCACTCTGGAATGAGAAATCCCTGTCCACGTTGGTACTGCAAGAGCACCTTATCCTATAGGAAACATGGCCACAGCTTCCCCCCATCCCGCTGTCCTCTCCTTTGCTTGGCAGCAGACCAGGCCATGGCAGGGGCAGGATATGGATGTGTTTCATGGGTGTGCTACGCCCCAGACACGCATGCGAAGTGCAGAGGGAGGAGTGTGTCCAGTCAAGCGGGTAATGAACTCTTGGCTGTCTCTGGGCAAGAGGATCCTTTAAAAATAAAGAAACCAAGCAGTGCTTGTTTCCCCCAGGCATGCATCCACTTTACGTAAGCACTGGATAAGAAGCACATTACACTGTAACTTCATTTTTCAATCAGCTCCAAGAACAAGTGACCTCTTTGAAGCCGGTTTGCACAGAGCCCCAGTTATGTATGCAGCTGCAATGCTCCAAAGTCTTAGATCTTCCCTCTACTGCAGCCCCCGCACTGCTGTCCCCTACACCTCGTGCTTCGTGTGCAGCTCTACCTCCATGGGCTTGGCAGGTGGCCACCCCATGGGAGACCCCCATCCCTTGCCCCTTGGCCAGAACACAGCTACCAGCCGCCCAAAGCCTTCCCCTGGTGGATGCAAAGCCACCTTTTGGGGGATTTGGAGCTCAGGAGCCTGTGGGGGTACCATGGCTGATGTCTGCTGGACTGGAGCAGGTCATCCCACGTCCCTCCCAAAGCACAGCCCTTGCTGCCCCAGCATGGGGAGATGCTCAGTCAACTCTGTGCACCAAAGGAGAGTGGTCAGCTTTGGTGAAGACCATTTTGTGCCTGCCCAAGCCTCTGAAAGGTCAGTTTATCACACTGTGACAAATGACTGGGAGCCTTTGTGGGTGCAGGCAGGGTGAGGACATGGGGTAAGGGCAGGAACCAAGGGCCAGGCTTCCCCAGTGTGATGCAGGAGTAATGCACAGCAGCATTGGGCTGGGCTCTCCTCTGCTCCCAGCCTCCCCTTGCCCTCCCACAGGAAGCTCCTGGACTCTAGGGAGTTTGTGGCACTGGCCTTGCAGGTATGGACATCAGTTCTTCCTCTGGGATGTGCTGGCCTCAGGCATGGTCCTGTGTTCAACCCCTGCTGATGGTGCCTCCTTTATTTCAGCGACTACTCAGAAGGGTTTCAAAGCCAGCAAACTCTCCTCCCACAATCACTGCATCCATTTACCCTCCCTGCTGTGCCCCTCTGGACCTGCCGACACACAAACCTACTTAGCTTAATTCAAGACTCCTGTCGTAGAGCATTTTCAAGTGCTCATCTGCAACGTGCGGGTTCCCAGGGGAGGCGGCACGTGGCTCTCTGAGCCTGGTTTGTCCCTTCATTTACCCCAGTGCCAAGGCAAAACAACTTTTCCCAAAGTCAGCAGCACGCCCTGCAGCTGCACTGGTAGAAATTCAGGATGAGGCTGTGGAAACACAAAATTAGCTGTGAATAATTGCCATCACAACTAGCGCTATCGTAGGATGCCCAGTTCTATTGCACAACTCTGCGATGTCCAGCAAGCCAGTTGCAAGTTGGAGCTAAGCCCTTTCAAACTCAACAAGTGCTGTTATAATGAAGCTCATACCTCATTGCTGGGTTGATGAGTAGCTTAGCATTGATTTAATGAGCTCCCTTTAGAAGCCTCCAATACTGCATTCCTTGGAAGATTAAGGGTTGTGTTTCTTTTTTTTTTTTGTTTCTAATGATGTTGTTACTGAGGAGGCATGAGAATCTGAGATATGCCCTGCTTACCCCTGTGTGAACCCCATTTACACAGCATTTTTACTGCAGGAATCCTTCCAAACATTGAACAGATGGAATTTCACATCTGACAAAAGAAACAGATAATGTTTATTGAGAAAAAAAACCCTTAATACTGCCTGAGTTTGCATTTGCTTGCTCATGCAATTGTGCCTCTTCTGTTTTTTTTAGTGTCAAAAGTATTCTCCAGAGGCTGGTTCTGATAAATGCTTTTTTTTTTTTTAAACTAGCATAGATGACAGACAATGTGCTTTACCAACATCTATGGCAACATTTGCCACCCTTTCAAAATACCAAAACATTTTCATACTGAACTGTAAAGATGACAGGAGCTCTGTACAAACCTTGCTTCTGGGGACTGTCAGGCAACCAACTCATTAAGCCCCGGCAAAGGAGAAGCAGCGCCTTCAGCTCAGCAGAGCCGGCACGCTCCTGCTCCTCCGATACAGAGGAGCTTGCGACAGCAGAGTGACCACTGTCATGCCTAAGCCCCAAAATGGATGAAGAGGAACAGCCTGCTTTGGGGAACCTGCTGCAGATTTGGATTCTCTGAGGTCTTGTTCCTGAGGATATGCTTTTGGCGGTGGGTCTCCAGGGCAGTGGCGGAGAGGACCATAGGCAACGGAGGCGTGTGCAGTGGGATAAGACTGTGAGTATCAGCTCTCTCTTTACCTCGTTTCTGCTGTCACTCATACAGCAAAGCAGAGGGAAGGGCAAGGGTATCTTTGCTTTTTTCTTTTTGAAGTAGAAACAAAAGAAGAGGCTGGGTGAAATGAAAACTTAAAGCAGGAAGACAAGAGAGAGAGATTTGAATTTTGCAAGTCAGAATTTACTTGCTCTTGTGCCTCGCAGTGGTTCTCTATTACGAAAAAGGCACTTGGTTTGTGGCCAAAGAAATGCTGACAAAAAGAATTTTAAAAGACTTGCAAAAATGCGGCGGCATTGTTTCTGTTTAAAAGCAGTAGGCTGTCAGCTCGACAGCATTCGAGCTCTCCTTTTCAGCTAGAATACATTTCTCCTGCAGTTTTCCCTGTGAACTGTGGTTAAGCAAACAAGGCAGGATAATGGAAGTGAAAGTTTTAATTAACATTTATCGTCATTTATGAACAACTTGGCAAAGGTGGCGGGGACCCCGCAGCCCCCTAGCAATGCAGCAGCACACGCCTTCGCATGACAGCCGGGCACCTGCCTGCTGTTGGCGGCAGGAAAATGCCGATCCCTAGAATCTGCCGGCAGGTAATCTCCAAATAACTCAGCATGCTGTGCTTTCTGGCTGCTTGGGTGAAAACCTCTCCACAGGCAAAACTTTGTAAACATGTTGCGATGCTACTCTGGGAGAGGAAGCCTGCTCGGCGGCTAAGCCAAGGATCCCCACACCAGCAGCGAGAGCTGGCAGCGCCCAGCCCACCCCTGCTGTCAGCCTCCGTTTCCCCTTTAAATAAACATCCGTGTACAAAGCAGAAGCCACTCAAGATCCCCCCTCCCTTCCCCTTAAACGGAGATTTGAAGCTCACAACAGCACAGAATGCAAACACACGTCTAACTCGCGTTACAGAAATAGGTTGTGCAGCAAACACAGCCCACAGCTGCTGCTGCGTCTGGAGACGCTACTTTGTGAAAAACAGCAAAAGTACCTTTTGAATTCTTCCATCAATATCCAAATAAATACACTTGGGCCGGTAAGTTGAGGAGGCAGATCCCATCTTGCTACTGTTAGGCTTTCACTGGACTTTTTTCCAGTGTCAAACAGAGCAGAAAATAAGGTTTATCCTACCAAGCCGAGTCACCGCTGCCTGACAGTTTGGTGTCCCCGCTCTTCTGTATCCCACTGTACTCTCATTCTGGGAAGGTCCCTCCTCTAACATGCATGCATTTTGCTGTGCCTCTGTCTCTGTCTGCCACCTCCTTTTAGTTTTGCTTCCTTCCAAATCCAGCTGCCTTGGACAGGGAAAGACACAAGCTCCAGATGCTGCCTGCAAGTGCCCTCTCAATTCCCATAGCAACAACCCCTCCTGGCTTTAGGGCTGAGAGCTGCTGGGCACCTGCACCAAAGCTCTCACCCTGGGGCTGACCAGCTCCTGTTCCACACAAGACCAAGTGGCACTTGTCCCCCAGGGAGGCTGGGGAGGGAGGAAAAACCTCTTTCCTCAGGGTGGTGAGAGATGTCGTTTGTTTTTGTGCTGGAATAGGACCATAATTATTAATTAGTGCTGATTCTTCTGGTGAGCTGCCTGTGCCCTGCATGCACTGTGGCAGGCTCTCAGCTGTGCCCTGTGCTGCAAGTGCTCTTTCAGACAGCAGCTGAGGCTTGGACAGTCTCAACCCAAACTCAGCAGTTTAATTTCCACATCACTCCTGTTATCATTGCAAGAACAGAAAGAAAAAAGCAGGAGCTTTCTGCCCCCCCGTCACCCCGTAAGCTCCAGAAACGCGAAGGAAGTGCAAAGCCCATGCTCTCACCCAGCACCACGCATGCCACCCCCGGAGGGAATGAATTTGTTATTTAAGGGAATGTGAAGTATCCTGGCAAAGGCATCTCCCATGGGAAGGCGCAGCCAAAAACCAGGAGGCAGTAAAGCATCTGACAGCCGATTCTCTAAGCAGAGGCCAAATACCATCTGCCGTGTGTCTGTGCTGTGCTGCAGTGCCTGTGTCTGTGGGGAGCTGAAGCAGTGGCGGCTGTGGGTGATGCTCAGTCACGGAGGGGAGAGAGCTTTGGAGACAGTGGCTCATCCGCCCTGGCAGGGGAGCGTCTGTCTGATGGGCTGCGAGCACGCACAGCTGCTGGACACAGCTCGTCGCATGAGTATTAGTTCTCAGTGTTTTCTGAGGCTTCTGAGGGAGGAGCTGCAAACACATTTCCCAGTCTCTTTTGTGCTGCGGTCTGGGAGCACTGGACTTGCAGCAGCAGGGTCAGTGCTGCCTTCCCTGCCCACCTCCAGGCCCTTGCAGCAACTTGAGCGAGGAAAAACTGACCCACAGAGGAGGGCAACGTGCCCTGCAGGCTGCAGCTCGATGTGCAGCCTCGGCTGCCCCCTGCAACACGAAGGCAGGGCTTGTTCATTGTGCGAAGGTGATTTTCAAGAACTGACAGGGCTGAGCGGGTCCCAGAGCCAGTCCAGGAGCCAGAGCCAGGCTGGCCTTTCAGACTGACGCCAGTAGCACAGTGATTCTTTTGGGAGGTACAAGCCTTTCTTCACATCCTTCTGCCAGCTTGGATCAGGCACTTGAAGTCTTCCAGGAGAGAGCCCTGGCTGCTGCAGAGTTATCCTGTAGGCTATCTTGTAAACTATCCCCTAAGCTATGTTAGAGCCTATCCCACAAGTTGTCCTGGAGGCTACCCTCTAGCTATATTACAGTCTATCCTGTAGGCTGTCCTGCAGACTATCCCCATGGCTGTTCTGAGGTGGGCACAGCCTCTTACGCTGCAGCATCCCTTCCACATCAACCCCACTGCTTCTGTACATCACTTGAGACTTCCGTGACTGATCATTTCATATCCTGCTCTGCTAAACATTGCCTTAACCCCGGTTCTCCATCGTCCACTCCCGAATGACTCAATTGATTTGACAAGCGGCAGGTACCTAAGGAAGATAGGCAAGATAACAAAACCACAGCTGTTTGGAAAGGCGGCAAGAGGACTCACAGTGGGAGATGCACACAGGGCTTTTGGTGTTGCAGAGGAGGCTGAGATCTCCCCCCGTGATGACCTGCTCCAGGAGGGGTCAGACAAGGCCACTAGTGCATTGCAGGATTTGATCTCACATCACTGAGGCATCTAATGATCAGAATCTCACACTGGTGAGCATCCACCTTTTGATTTCTGTTTAATAAAGCAGCCAGCTTCTCTAGCCAACACAAAGACAGGCTCTGAAATCCAGGTGATGATCCTGTTCTTGCCTCTCCATCCTCCTTGACATATCTACTGTCTCTCTGTATTTAAATTGTGTTTCTTAGGCTCCAGCACACATCCCACCCCCCCTTAATTACATTAATGCTTGTTGGGAAAAGTGCTTTGCTGTCAAACTGCTAACTACTGCACTGTTCAAGAACTTTTCATGTAGAAGTGAATCTACAAAAGCTGACCTCTCAGAAACTGTGGTAAGAGCCTGATGTAATCTAAGGCACAGCTCAGGCCCGTGCCTGAAAGGTGACAAAGTATGGTGTTCATCAAAGAGGATGTGCAGCTCCACAAGATCTCTGCTTTCCTTTAGTGGGTTTAACCCCACCAGAATCTCCTTCTTTCATTGTATGCTGTGCAACGCAGACAAAAATACCTTGGAAGAATTATCCTATCCTATCAAACCCTTCAACTGTTCATCAGCTGGGCCAAATCCTGGCAATACAGTGCTAGATGATGTTTCTCCACCATTTGCTTTAAAGGAGCAGAATTGGGCTATTATCCCCCAGACTGCAGGCAGCACATCAAGTGTTGCACAGCTCTCCTTTGCCTTCTCTGCTGAGTTGTCTGCTGAGGCCAACACACACCGCTTTGTACACACAACCCTTAAAAGCAGACGTGCCTTTCGGAGAGCTGCAGGGCTTAAGCCTTTGGCCCGACTATCTGGCGGTGTCCCAGCCAGATGTCACTTACCCTGGCAGGTGTTCCCAAGGAGTAAAAAAGGTCCCTCTGTCTCCTGGCCCCAATGTCTGCTCCATGTACGTAGTTCAGAGGCAGCTTTATTAGGGTTTCCAAGGTGTAACTGGAGGATATTCAGATCACACATGGTTTGCACTTGGACTCACTTCTGTTGAGGCACAAAACATCCGCGCTGTCTTTACACAGGTCGAGATCACCCCCTGCTGCAAACCCTGATTAAAGGGTGAGTAAAAAGCTTGAGGGATGAACAGAGTTGCCCAAGCCTCTCTCCACGTAGGCCTGGTGTGGGGTGGTGTGGCACTGTCCCCACTCCCTCCACCCCCCCTGCCTGCATCTGCGACTACGAAGAAGGGACTGAGGCATGAGCCATCGAGGACAAGGTGGGGGCAGCACTGCAGACTGCCAGCCCACTTGGTCCCTCCAAGGATCTGTCCCTGTGAGATGTGTCTTGAGGTAGAAACATCCTTTTGCAATAGTGTCCCAAGATCTGTCCTTTCTCTGAAGCATCCCTGTCAGTCCCAGTCACCTATTTATAGCCAAGTAATGGGGTTTCTGGGGCTTGCTTCTGCAGCCCTGAAGTCGCTGTGCTCACAGGGTGGCACCCATCACAGAGCACAACCCCCAGCCTCTCTAAAACCTAGTTTTCCCACAGCACTCAAGAAACTAAGTGCCCCTTGCAACCTGCTGTGAGCAGCTGCACACTCAGACTGGGGGAGTGCAGAGCAGTAATCTTCAAAGGGATTATGATGGGGAAAAAAAGCCAGATAAATTAAACCTTTCAGTGAAAGATCTCAAACTCGGTTTTCCTCAGAGAAATGCATTCCCAAGTGTTGTTGCTGAACCCTCTTTTCTCTTACCCTGCCGCACTTTGGCTCTCCTTGCTCTCCATGACGAAGCAAGATCTCTGGGTGCCTTGCCTGCTGTGCCTGCCCTGCCCCGTGCCCCCAGGGAGGCTGCACCAGGATGGACTCCACACCAAATAGCTCACCCCACCTGAAGCGCAGGGAGAGGTCCCTGTGGTCGAAGCTGGGCAGGGAAAACCTCAGGTTTTGTGCGAAGCACAGAAAGTGCCTTGGTGCCTATAAAGGGGGCTAACGAAGGTCTAAGGTTGTGTTTGGAAATGCTTCCTGGGACTGGGAACGTGCAGCCTGGACTTTGAACGGATGGGCAGCCAGAGCATGAGTCAAGCCAGGTATTTTAAGGAAGGAGATACATTTTGGTCAAAGTTTGCCTAGAAGAAAAAGCAGAGAATAATTATTTAAATAAATCAACTTTTTTCCTTACCTACTCCATATCTAAGCTTCTCAGCTGCAGGTCCCCTCTTTCAGCTGAAGGTCTCTGGCACATGTCTGTCTGTCCCCACAATCCCAGAGGGCCTCATCTTACTGCTTCACTTCCTCACACCGTTTCCCTCAAACCTACCAATATGCCTGATTGCCCCTGGAGCTGGGAAGGTTTCCCCTTCGCTCCCCAGCTCCTCTTCCCCTCCCTACTTCACTCAGGCCTCTCTCTCTCCTTTCACCGTCTTTAGTGTTATTCCACTCTTGCTTCTAGATTCTTCTCCCCCACAAACCTGTGAGCCGGGTCTATACAGGAATTAACTTTTCATGGTTTTACGCTGTCAACAGCTAAACTGATAGCTATGCCCGCATAAGCTCCTCCGTTGTGCCTGCTGCAGAGCACGACTTACCTTTTCAGTCCAGCTCTCACTCCTTTCCATGAGCCTATGGAAAGTGTATGGCTTGCCATATACAGGAATTTTAGCTTGCTTCTTTGCACGTTTGTTTTATACACTGCCAGGTTTCCACAGGACCAGACCTGGAAATGATCATATTTAATACTAATTACAGAATGACTGACTATTAATACCAGGACCTCTATATGATGTGTCTATATGGACCCTGAAAACATGCATTTGGCCCTTCAGCACACAGCAAAGCAGCTCTCCACTGCGCCCTTGGCTACAGCCTCATTTCTGGGTCCCTTGCCCACCCCAGCCCCAGCCCCAATCCACGCACTACAGGCATAATCACCCGCATCCCAATTTCCAGGGAAAACCCCCAGGAACATGGGCTGGAAGGGAACTGACACGGCTTGTCTGGGGCACCAGGATGCAGATAGAGAGCCCTGTGGGCTGGAGATGTAGTATTACTCACTCGGAACCAGCCTTGCTCTTTAATCCAGCAATGCTGGCCACCTCAGTGATAATGCTGCCTTTATTCTGTTTACAATTGTTGTTAAAATTCTGGTACCAGTGGTTCTTGCTTGTGTCTCAACACTCCCTCGTGCCAGTTAATAGGCTCAAATCTTGGGAAAGTGAAAATAGTAAACCCTGTTAACACCCAAATTCTTGTCCATGTGTGCAGTACTGGCTTGGAGAAGAAGAGCAGTCCAAAGCCACGAGCAATCCTTCCACTTTATGAAAGTGTGTGTCCATTACAGCATCTGGCATTTCTTGACTTTCCTCTTTTGTCTATTGAGGAAAAAACCCTTCTTTCTCCAGCTCTATGTTAACCACTTTTTTTTAATAATCTGTTTTCTAAAGCATTTGCATTACTTGGCAGCTCCCCAAGTTGATTTCCTGAAGGTCTCCCAGTGGTGCAAACCCATTGCCTTTCCCTGCTGCCTGCTGTGGAGGAACCTCAGCCTCCACAAGTGTTTCTTTTCATTGCCATGCTAGAATCAGATCCTGGCACAGGCCCTGCAACCCAGTGACACAGATAAGCATCACATCCCCAGACAACCCCTTCTCCCTTCCAGGAGAGGGCAAGACCTTGGGCATTGCCATGCCCCATGCCATGGTGCAGCGTGCTGCCAGCTGCCTACAGAGAGCCTTGGCCACTCTCTCTTTGGTTGCAGCAATCCTGCAACCTCTCTGCTTTATACTCAGGCTCCCTTCCATCTCTGCTTTCCATTTTCCACCTCTTCCCTTCATTTCTCACTCCCCTCCCTTCTCCACAATCCAGCTATCTGTTCCTATGCCTTCATTTAAAGTATTGACCTGGAGCCAAGAGTACCTGAGTGCCTTGCAGTCTTGCCCCAGGCTCTGCTGTATATCATATAAAGCATGCAATACATACATACACACACAGACCCTAAGTAGCTGCTAACGACCCAGGCAGTCAGCGGGCTGGATCCCTGATATAGAGCTTCTGGGAAAGCCCAGCTATGAAAGTTGTGTTTTTATAAGGTCATGGAAGAAAATAGTAGACCCAACTGGAACTTTCAAGAACTGATGAGAAAAAAATAAATGAAATTAGCTGTGTCTGGAGTCACCCGCTAGATCATTCAAAGGGGTGATAGCCAAGAAGTGGAAAAGTCAGTTCCCTGTACTGGACAAGGCTGGCTCATACTCCTGGCAGGAAAGCCTGAGCGGGGGCTGCAGCCCATGCTCCCAAATGGGAGGGAAGCAACACATGGCTCAACTTGAAGAAAGCTGCCTGGCATTTTATGTGGTGCAGGAAAATGAAGTTACTTCAGATGCCTGTTTTGGGAGACTGCCATTTGAGCAGCTCAGTGACTCACTGTAAATCAGCTATTTCCGTCTTTCTGACAGGCGGACCTCAGGCACCCTCAAGTCTTGGCAGCCTGAAGATTAACGCAGGGTTGGCTAATACCGCTGCCAGCCTGGTATGCCATATTCCACATGTTCACGAGATGTGGGCCTGGGAGACGGGGGCATCTGTGCACTTCTGTATCTGGGCTAAAGACCTGACGTGAGCAGAGCAGGAGGCAAGTGTTGCTGCATCCGTGACTCATCCCGGGGGGGCTTCCTCCTCTGCATGCTGCCACTCACCCCCTCCTTACAACATTGAGCCACTGTCACATCAGCAGGAATGGCTGCAAAATGTTTCACTACTTGGGGTTGCTTTTCAGCATGCGAGGTGCATTGGCAAAATCCAGACCCTGGCTGGGAGATTGTACCTCAACTGCATCACACCTGTGTCCCATAAAAATCAGAGCTAGCCACATGTATTCCTCGGGGGTCAGCATAAAGGGACTTTGCATAGTTCTTTGCAGTACATTAAAAAGTAGATACTATTTTAACATGATTTTTAAAAAACAAACCTTCATAGATAGCTAGATAATATCTCAAATATATAACATTTTCCTATAATGTACATATTTTTTCATATTTGCCCTGTTTCCATTCAGTTGTGCTTCCATTAATAGGCAGAAGCATGTTTTCTCAATAAAGAGACTTAAAAAAAGTCTCAGCTTTTAGGGTGGGAGGCCAGAAGAGAGCCACAGATACTGAATGAAAAGGATGATAAAAGCCTCAGGTAGCACTGAAAGTGCCTGATCTGCTCCACCACAAACAGGGAAACTTTTAACTATTCTTGCAGTTTCCAAAATTATGTTGAATTCAGTGATGCTTTTTCCCAGGAGCATTACCTCCACAATCACCCATCACACGTGTGTCTGTTAGCATTGCCACTGTTTCTAAAAATCATAGGTCATGACCAAAGAAACTCAAAAAAATTGGATGAGACATCGTTAGTGTCTGCTTTCAATTAACACATTTGTGCTTTTCCTTTTTACTTGTCTCCTATTGTCTGAATCTGACTGTTCATCCAGGTCACGTATGTGAGCTTTCCTCTAAAACTTTGAAAGCCAGAGACTTTCACTGAGGAGCAAAATTTAACTGAGATTTTAATGCAATAAGACTAATTTTCAGAGGAAAACAGTAAATATCATAAATTAATGGTATAGTCAGGAGAAAGGGCAGCACTGAAGTATTACAGAAAATGAAATGGAAGTAGCTTATGAAGAATGGAATGTTTCACACTAAAACTGATTTTTTGTTGTTGTTTTTGGTAAATATTTTTCACTGCCCTTTCTCCAACCTCCACTGGATTTTACTGTGCACAGTCCAAGTTTTCACCACGATGCTAGGTCTCAGCCCATAACTCCCTTGAGTGTTTGGGTTTTTTTTTTGAGGTGGCCCCAGGCAAACCCCCAGACCAGTAACACTGGGTCTGAGAAGTGAACGTTCAAGTCCACAATATTGCAAGAGGTAAAAGAAAACGAGCTCAAGCCAGTGCTTCCCTTCCTAGCTCCTGCACAGGGAAGGACCAAACATCAGCATGTTGAGGCTAGCTCTACAGCATATATTTAGCCTCAAAATTGAGGAGAACAGCTCAGGGACTATCACCAGGGTATGACACCTGCTGGCTTTTAATAGGAACCTTCTTCCAGAGGGATCTTCCTCTCCCATCACACTCCAACACAGCTGAAACCATGTCTCCTTCCTAGTCTTTCATCCCCCTCTTCCTCCTTTCTTCCTTCTTTTTCTTCCTTCTTTGAATTGATTTTACTAGATTCACCTGGACCGTTTTTTAAAATCCTTATTGTCCCACCTTCAGGTGCCCTGGATGTGAAATGGATCCTCCTTGGATCTCTCCCCCTGCCCAAGTGTTTGATGAAAATGCACTGTTGGCTCTTATCCACTATCTTAAAACTTCCTATAGGCAGTACCTGAGAAGATCAAGAACATACAGAAATAAACACATGCAAATAAAGTAAAAACCCAGCAGCCCTGCACTAAAAAGGGAACAACAGCATGCCCAGCTCTTCTCTCCAACCCCACACCTTTTCCCTGCACTTTGACTCATTTTGTTTTGTTTCTCTTGCTGTTCTTCCATCACCATCTCTGACCAGTGCTCTGCTCCCCACTATCTGTCCTGGTGTCTTCACTGACGATGGCTGGAGGGGTGTTCACACTCTTCCCCCAGCCCCATTTCACCCGGGGGGCTCAGCCTCCCCCCTGTTTGCCATCAAGTGCTCCGGCCAGCAGTACAACCAGCTCCACGCTGTCCTTTGCCCGAGAAAACAGTGCCCATGAGCACCAGAAAAGCCACAGAACCAGAATCAGTTGCCAACAAAACAGGATTCCTGCAGAGATGTGGAACTCTGCTTGCTTTGGAGCGTGAGCACTTGACCCTTGTGCTTGCTAGGGAGAAGGCCAAAGGCAACACTCACTTTGTTTCTCTTGATAAAGTAGTGCTTTTGGTCTATTTGCCTTCTACATATCCCTCTCCCCTTCTCCAACCCAATCACGCCACATTCCCAGAGTGAGCAACGGAGACCAGAGCTTTATTTGAAGAATTGTGCCTGTTGCTGAAGAGCTGCTGTTCAGAGGTGTGCCTGGTTCATGTGCACGTCTGTGTGTACGTGTGTCTGTGTGAGTCTCTGTAAATCTTAAGGGTATGGCATGCATCATGAACATGCCCCCTCCCAAACACATGCCCACCCAAGTCGTGTGGTGGCCACCATGAATTAAATATTGCTAGCGTGCTATAGCATCATATTGTAATACGCAGAACATCACCACTACTTGCTGCTTCTGCATTGCTGAATAGTATTTGTAGGAATCTCCATGGAGTCCTCCACAAGGATATCCAAATCTCCTACAAGATCAAGACATCCCACCGCTACCTGAGAGGAGACACACACTCTTCTCACGCCTTTGAGTCCTCTTTCTCCTCAGTGCTGCTGCTCTCTGGGTGCATCTGCTCCGTGTTTCTGTTGATGCGATCACTTGAGAGCCTGACAGCTTCAACAACCAGCTCTGCTGCATATTCTAAAGGTGAGGAGGTTTAAGCTCAGCCCAGTCCTCCCAAGACACAAAGCCCATCACTGGGGATGACTTTGTGAAAGCATCCCACCCTTGGCATCCCAGCCCAGCCTCCGCCAGCCAGTGCATTCTCCCAGGGAGCGTCAGCTGCCACAGACAGCCTGGGTACCTATACATGCAGAGCCCAGCAAAGGCTGCACGCTCCAAAATGATCCAGGATGTGATTCTGGGTGAACCAAACTGTAATTCACAAAGTAATTGCTTGGACAAACTTGCTTGAAAATAGGCTTATGCCACAGAACACTAAACTTGCTGGAAAGTCATGCAGCGCCTGAGTGCTTACTAGATCCCTTTTTTTGGCAAAAAAATAAGGCTAGCAAGACTGTTTATCACAGGGTTGTTTGTTGTTGTTCTCAGCAGAACCTATTTACATGGACAATTTCAACTGTGCTTGAAAAAAAGAGACAGAAAAAACAATGTAGAAGGCAGTTCCTGATGTTTACAGGGATGTATAAGGCAAACATACTGGAGCTGCTAATCATACATTTTGACTGCTTTTCTGGGTTGAGGAAGGCTGAAAAAACTGTATAGGAACCAGTTTGCCCTTAGGAATAACATTTCCTTTCTGATGACACACAGAAGTGACATTTAGATGCTGCTTCAACAGATGCATTATTTTATTAGAAGATTTCAAGCAGGCAAATGCAGGAGCTTTGTTTTCCCTGTTCCTGTATGACTTACATCATCTGTAACCTTTCCACCAAGGTCTCATTTCAAATGACAGTGATGTGAAAATTGTTCTGAGAACTAGATATGTTAATTCTACTTCAGATG
The DNA here is from genome assembly GCA_013400615.1 of Syrrhaptes paradoxus. Taxonomy (NCBI): domain Eukaryota; kingdom Metazoa; phylum Chordata; class Aves; order Pterocliformes; family Pteroclidae; genus Syrrhaptes; species Syrrhaptes paradoxus. Next base: position 91,465 of record VZTO01011420.1, on the reverse strand, counting down.
TTCAAGGGATTTCATCCATTTACTGTTTCTAGGTGCTTTGCTGGAGAGGGATTTCATCTTCCTCAAAAAATTATTTGCTGAAATCTCAGGTAAGTTTAGAGACTCATGATTTGCCTGAAAGTGAAGTGTATGGGAACACAGTCTGTCTAATGTAGCTCTAATACAGGTATTGGTACTAAAATTCACATTCTCAGGCTTCTCTGCTTGCACCCTGGGTTTATTAGGCAGTTCAGTTCTGCCTTTCTGGGCTGGTGGCCCCTATTTTGAGAAGTGTTGATGTAAAAACCAGAAGATTTCTCTTTTTTTTTCTGTCTGCTTTCAGCAACCACACCGTTTTGCAAGCAGACACCCAGACCAGCTGTGGTTGTGGACTCTGCTCAGTGCCAAGTAAGTGAGCAAACTTGACTCCAAACCCCTCACACAGCCAAGAAGAAAGTAAAGGGCTGGCGCCAAGCTGAATGCACACATGCTTGGGTGGTGATCCTGCATGCCATTTTAGCTTTTTCTTCTATATGGGAGAGAGAATGTGCTTTTGATATATTTTTGGGACCTCTTCTATTCTTTGTTAATGTCCTTTCTTCCTTTCATGTAACTGGAAAGCTGCAGCCAAAGGAAAAGGGGGAGGAAGCTTTATAAAGACTTCTAACAGGGCCAGCTAAATAGAAGCCCATGGTGACAGCTATCAGTATGAAACCAAACCAGCAGATTCTGCCACAGAGCAACACAACATTCAGCTGTTTCCTACCAGATGATCAGAGCAATTTAAGAATAGATTCAGAACTTGCTGTACTTATTAAGCTGATGTTTCACACGGCCTGTGGCGAAATGGGATGACTCAGACTCCAATACAACACTCTGTCCTGTGCAGCAGAAACATCATCACTGTGTCTGGCAGAAGATTCAGAAGAAACCCACTCCTTCCACAAGTTTTGCCTGTATGTCAACTCAGATATGATGGGCTGCCCTTCACATCACAAAAATGAGAAGGTGAGAATTCAGGAGATATTGATAATTTTGTCGCTTCTCTTTTGAGCTAGACTCCCTGCACCTATCGGGCACTGAAATCCAGCCCTTTCAGCTTATTCCCAATTCATGTTGCAACTCCTGTGTATATACACACACACACACATATATAATACTAAATACACACATGCATCTGTATCCCTCTTGATTTAGCATATGAACTCACGCTGCTGCTTTGAGTTCCAACCACAGTGCGAAGAGCTGCTGCTTGTTTCTGAATAACCTGAGAAATTCAGGCCACCTGTTAAGGAAATGGGTATCAGACAAACTAAAAAAACTGCAGTGCCTGAGACAGAAAGGACTTAAATAAAGTTTTTGGATTCTCCAAATGCTTGGTTCTGAGCTATACAAGTGAAAGGGCAGTCAGTTCCTAGGTCTAAAGGCTGGAAGGGATTATATCCTCACTGCAACCAGTGAGTACAATTGCAAAAGTACTCACAGCTGGCAAAGGTTAAACAACTTACCTCACCCTGCTCTGCTGCAGTTCATCTATCCAATACCACCTCGCCAAGGTTCTCCTTCTGTGAATCTTTATGTAAAACAAACAAAAAATTACCTCGGTCATCGATGTCAGGCCATAAAAAGCCAATTTGCTAACAAATACAAGATCTGCATCCTGCAATATTGGGAGAAACCTTACAAGCTCAGGGCCAGGTTTATGCAAGAAAGTGACCTCTAGGGGTGAGAAAAAATAAGTTTTAGTTCAAAATTTTTCTCTGTATTTAAAAAACACACTATAAATGTGATTAGAGCAGGAAAACCAATTAGTATGATGGTAAATAAATGCAAATATGAGAGTAATTCAGGTTTTAAGATGCTTACTTTTGAAGCATTACCTCTAGTCCCAAGTCCAGATTCCAGTATCTGGGGTAACCTGAAGAGGATGGAAGTAGTTCAAACTGGGCTGCAGGGGCAGGCCTGCACCACGCCTGGAAACGACATCCAAAATTTCAGCCCCCCTCGGGTTTTCCACTAGCTGCTCATCCAACCCTGTGTCCAAACCTGCCATCACACTAGAAAAGGAACGTGCTGATGCCAAAAAGTGAGAAATCAAGTGGATGTTGCTGGATGCAAGTCTTGCGACAGCTCCACAGGGACCTGCAGAAAGCCCTGGTTGCTACAGCCCTGAGATAGGACCAACCCTCACAGGGGTTTCTTACAAGCACAGGAACCAATTAGTTCCTGGAGAGAAAAAAAAGAGAATACACGTGAGCACAAAACTGCCAAACTTAAAAAAAACCCCTCAGGCAACTGAAAAATCAGGTGGTTACTCAGGGCAAAGCATCTCTCTATCTCGTAGGTTACATACACCTAAATAATACAGGAGAAAGGACCCAGCAGCTGACCAGCTCCACACCTGGCCAGGGCAGCTCTCTCACCTCAGGATCCATCCTTCAGGGCTCCCAGGCCCTGAGGCCAAACCTGGTACCCACCAGAGGCATCCGGGGAGAGCAGCCCCCTCACTGCAGCCTGTAAACACTGCTCAGCACACAGGACCTCTGGGGTGAGGTGGCTCTTCCCCCTCCCTCTTTTTTTTTTAATCCCAACACCAGATTTTCACCTCTCTCTGGAGTTTGCCAGTCAACTCAGTCTTTTGTGCTTTGCTGTCTTTGCATTTTTACAATTACTCCATCCCATGTTCACACTTCTACAGCAAGCCAGTTACACCCTGCATTTTAATTACACGTCATCACTTGATGTCCTCTTTCATTTCCAAAATTGAACCACCTTTCTCTCTTCACACCTCCTTTCTTTATCTGTAGCCAGTTTTTCATACAAAAGGGCCCTTGCTCTTTTTCAGATTAAATCTATTCTTCTTGACCGCAGCATTCCGCTGACTGATACTAACAGGGTACTTTCCTTCCTTTCGCTTTTTTTTTCTTGTTTTAAAATCTCACTGACATGCAGATATACCTCTCGGGGGGTAAGGTCACTGGACATGAGGCTGAAGCATACCAGCAGTTAAATCCCCTCCTTCTCCCTACCCGGCTTCAAGGATGACAGATTTTTCACTCAGCATGGCAGAAAATATAGTTCAAGGTCACCAAAGCCTCAGAGCGTGCAGAGCCAAACCTCCTAGCAAACTGTCAACAGTCCTTCCACAGGCACGGCAGGCTGCAAGAGGAGGGCAGGAGGAAGAGTCGGTACTGCCATGTGGCTAGTTTAGCAGAGAGAAAAGCAAAATCAAAACAGACTTGCTCTAAAGGAAAAGTGACATAGTTCAGCAACCGGAACATCATATCAGATAAACTTGGAAGTTGGGACAAATCAGGCAATAATCTAATGTAACCTCCTATATAATATGCATAGGCCACAAAATTTCATTTGGACCAAAGAACACCACTGTTACCAATTCTGGGCCTCATCATTTGGTGGGATTGTAAATAATCTTCCTCAAATTAATTCCATATGAAGAACAGTTGCCTCCAACAGCTCTAAACATCCTCTGACTTCATTTATGCCATCCTATGTCTACCTAATTTTGGAGCAGCACATCTCATATAAACAACCCCACACATCGGACACAGGAAAAACCTACCAGCCTCAACCAGATTCCCAAGCGTAAGCATGATGCAGTCAAACAAAAAGTCTGAGGCAGTGTGACATTGGCACAAACACACATGGAGGATTGCCATTGTTATTCTAAGGATATTATGCCAGAAACACGTGCAACAACCTCTGAAGTGGAGGGCAGAATCCCTTCTGGAACTTCCTAACTGGCAAAACATACAGGAGTAGATCTATCTCAATGCACAGAGCAGGTTAGCAGTTCAACTTAGAGGCAAAAGAAGTCTCAAGAGTGACCAATGAATACACCACCATCTTCCCTGCTGCCTGTTTATCTTTTTCCCACCCTATAAACCCTTCCTACACACAACGGAGACAAACCTCCACTGCAGCGTGGCCAGCGACAGCCAGGGCACTCAGGAGGGTACGAGTACTGTGCTGGGGTATCCTGTTCCCAATCAGGCAGAACAGAAACTTGGATCCAAGTCTCCCCTCTTTTGTAAGATGCTCCAGCTATTGCTTGCCTATTCCTGGGAGAAACTTTGGGCACGTTTTGATGAGAAATTCTACCCAAGACCCTCAGACACCTTTTTCTAACCAGAAATTGTTTTACTTTCCAACCAGTTTTTTTTTCCCCAGCACACCTGTGGTTTTGGACATTGTATCTCTAGTAGGGGCGCACAAACCCCATCAAACATCGTAACAAAATCAAGACAATAAATATTCAAGATTATTAGAGGTAGAGAGATAAGATGAAGCTTTTCAATTTCAATTCCATATAAACTGAAGGGCAAGCAAAGCAGACAAGAAAAAAAAACTTACCTTAAAACTATGCTGTAGGAGGACCTGGACTCAGTCCCTGACTCAGGTGAGTGTCCTCCTTTCCTACTAGACCAAAATAAGTATGCAGAATATACCCATCTGATGCAGCCAACGGGAAATACTGGTGTCATACAGCCCACAACCCCATAAAATTAAAAAAAATTTACATGTTCAGTTTGAGAAGGGCACTGTTTTGAAAAGAAAGGTTCTATTTTGTTCTCCTAATGAGCCATTTTCATTCCCTCACAAGAGATGGGAGCACTGTCCCAGCAGAAATGTCTATCCTTCCAACCAATAAATGAAGCATTTCTTCCTGGAGATGTAAAAGATGAAGTAATCAACAACTCTCATTTTAAAGAAGAATCTATTTTTATTCAACACATGACAGTAAATGAATAAAATTCACAATAGCCATCGTTAGAAAACAACAAACGAAGTCCGCAGTCATATTTAAATTTGGCTCTACCTACTGGTCACTCACATTTCTACATACAAAATTTTGTCAGTCTTGCTCATTTCCAGATTAATGGATATTGACACCCGCTACTAACAAAACACACAGTTTATTCACAACTCGGGGGACTTTTAGGGTTGTTAATAAAGAAAACCCAATCTTTATCTTTTTGTCCAGCAAATTTGCAGCTGGGAGGAACTGAAGTGCTGTGCATTAGCAAGGAAGGAGACATCTCGTCACACTGTGAGTCCTAACCCCCTCTGGTGATTGATGGGAAGAAGGACTCAGCCCAGCACCTCCAACATTGTCATCATCCTATACTCAAGTCACTGCAGTGCAAAAGCTATTCAAATAAATAAATAAATAACAGCAGCAGCCCCAACAAGTAAAACATGTAAACTCCAAAACACAGTTAAATACCTTTACAACCTGTAACCATTAAATACAACTGAAAGCATTTTAACTGAAGACTTCAGCCCATAGGGAAGAGCCTCTCAGAATCTGAGTGCAGCCGAGTTTAAGAATTTAAACTGTTACAAAAAACTAGGATGTAGCAGCTCTACACACCTTTTTGTGGGGAAGGGATTGACATCTTCAGCTAAAGAAGTCCTCCATCCTTCCCTCCTCACACAGCCACTGAAGTTGTGCCAGTACAGCTGTTTTGGGGTTGCAGTGTCATTTTTCCCCTATCAGAGGCTAGATCAGTCCCTTGGCCTGGCTACAAGTCACCCAGAAAGTCAGCCTGGCTGAACGAGGGGCAGTGTGCCATGCCACTGGGATGGAAGCCCTTCCAAGTAACATGGCTGCAGAGTTCTGTCACATTTAACAGCGCAGACTTACAGATGCACATGTTGAGTACACCCGTTGGTCTCAACAGGTTTACCCAAATGTGTGAAATTAACCATTCATCTAGGCAACTGCAGGGTCAGGGCCTATGTAGAGGACTTTGGTACCCTTCTTACGTCTGTGTGAGGTCTTCCCTATATCTCTGTTCAGCAAAACAGAGATAAATTAACACATTCTTACACTATTCCAGTCAAGCATAAAGCACATGCTGAATCAAACCAGTAAAATAACTGACAGAAGACTGACAAGACAGCCCTGGATATGTGTTGTGCCAGCACATGGAACAACACCAGCAGCTGATGAGAACATTTCTCCGTGTTTTGCAGGACTATTTTAGAGACTGCTGCTTTGTTAATCAAATATAAAGACTACTGCTTTTTTTCACAAAACTTAGAGCATCGTTCAGAACAAGACATATGCCTAGAGCTTTAATAAATACCATTAAGAATAATACACAGTTTAAATTATCTAGCCTTCATGATCTAAGTATAAACATCTCATACAAAAAAAAAATCCTTTTTGCTTTGTACATCTTTAAAAAAAAATCAGAAACATCTGTTTTGCAAAGGACACAGCTATACAAAGAAATTATATGTTTTAAAGACATGAAACCATCTATTTGCTGGGTAATACTAGTTACCGAAATGTTCTCTTACAATCTACCACCTAGGTAATTTTTCTTTTCTGATACAAACATATTTGGGCTCTGAATCTGAATCCAGAGTCACTTGAAATTAGCCACTTGAAAGACTTCTAGTTATTAAGGCCCTGATCTCACGATTACTTCTATGGCACACAGCAGCACTGAAACCAGGGACCACCCAAGAGAGATCACTATGGCAGCAGGCACTAGGGCAGCTCATCTGTTCAATCCTGTAGTGCTGAAGTACAGCTTGCAGTTCTCTGCCACCCCAAAGGAACCATGTCTCATTTCAACCCAGCCTAGAGGAGTAGCACAACAATTATGTGATGTTTGAAAAAAAGTTTATAATGCCCTGAAAAAAATCACTAGAGGCCCCCACTGGAAATTCTGACTTGTAATACACTTTATGTTGCTTAGGACTCCTTTTTGCACAAGCCTAATTGAGGAGTAACATCCATCCAGAGAGTCTGTGAAAACTGCTAACTGAAGTACACCGCAAGAGTAAAGTCCATATTGTTACCTACTAAAAGGCTGGATGTCGTCCTTGGGATTATAAGGAGCACTGTAGTTAAAAGTTAATAATACGGTGAGGTTATTATTGTCTGAGCAGCTTCAAAATACTCATAGCAGTGCATCTTAATAACCGGCTGGTATTGTTCTCTATAAAGTGATGCCCTCGATGTGCACAAGATGACATAAGGGATATGTACTTTGCTCACTGACACTAGGACATTTCACTGCTAGACTGTAAGGATTTCAACTTCCTTCTGCTCTAGCTTTGACTTGTTTTTGGAAAATACCGAGTTCGGCATTTTAATTAAAAACATCCTATAAAAAGAAATAAAAAGGCACTTGGTATTACTCTTTGGCTCATTGAGGGGTGCTGCTAAAACCTGCCTGTCTCTTCATCTGATGAATAGTTGCCATCCTGAGGTACTTATTCATGTGCAAAAATAAGAGCTTCAGGGATCTACCAGTTGCATTTCTCACATTGCTTCCAGTAAACGTGCAAAGTTCTTTACCAAACACAATCTCTTAAATATAGAAGAATGCATTCCATTAAGTTTTTTTCCAGGGAAGAGCTCTGATCACTGACGCAGTCCTTATTCCAAATATGGTCTCTTAGCTCAGTGTTCTTTAAACCTAGGAAAGAACAGCAATCAGGCAGAAAGAGTTGAGGTGTGAGACGTAACAGCCACCAACTTCTAAATGCAGGGTCCGTGCCTTGCTATGTGTTTTTCTACTCTCTGTCCATTTTACTTCTCCAAAAGTACAGCCAAGGGGCCCAGCTTAATTTTGATTATGCAACTGTAACTCCAGTGATTCAGTGGATTATTTTACTCAATTCAAACCACTTTAAAGTCAGAGTCATCCTTTTCTTTAAGTAGACCTTTTGAAAAAAGTTACTTTGGGAACTTAAACACAGAGCAAGCAATGAAGTAGCTTCTGATCCCCACCTGGATGCTCCATGATGAAAAAACAGGAAGACTATGTATTTGGGAATAAACAAACAATAACCAGGAGCCTGAGACAGCGAAACCTGTTTTCAGATGCTTTCAAAATAAGATATTCTGAGAAAAAATGTTAATGGTTTGAAAACATCAAAACCAGATTACTCTTCTGAAGCAAAATTAAAACAGAAATGGACATACAAAAACCTTAATACATTCAGTCTACATCTAGGTATTATGGAGTGATGGCTGTAGTAACATGTTTTTAAACTGTTATTAAAAAGCAATATTTGTGCATTAACACTTACAGGCTATGGTCTGCATAACACCGAAGCTCCTTCTGAATAAGACGGAGTAAGAACTGTAAAGACAGTTACAGCATCTGTGTTAATATCTATACAGATATACAAATACGCTAATTTTCAGAATAAGATGTGCACTTTTTCAAAGAGTTCCTCATTCGAAACATTACCCTGTAATGCTGAACTCAGTGAAAAAAAACAGAAAATCTAAAATATTTACAGATGCTCTATCAATGTTTGGAAGAGGAGCTTTCACAATGAATAGGCAAGAAAAAAATAATTTCCTTTTTGCAACTGAGAGATCCATGTCTTCGTAAAAAACAGAATGGCTTTCCAAAGTTATTTTACCAGCAGACATGTAAAGAAACCAGCAGAGGGAACCTCATACTTCAAGTTTCTTCACTGTTATAAGTATTGGTGTTTTCAGAAGTTAAACCTAATATTTCAAAGGTATGGGAGTGGCCAAGCCACAAGTTAATTCAGCCTATACAAGTGAAGTTAACCTTGCTGTCAAGTAATCTTTAAACAATTCTGACATTTGGCATAGGGAATATAATAACAAGCAGCATGACAGAACTGAATACCACATAAGAGGCTAAACCCCCTCCAGAGATCTTTGAAGAAATAACAGTTGAACACATGCATCTATATGCTGTACTGCAAAGAACGGGAAAAGCAGAACAAGAGATACAAAACCCACTATTTATTACAACAGCAAAAGTGCAGCTTTACAAAGGCATTTTAACTGATGCTGCAAAGAAACGTGGGATTTTTTTCATTTGGTTTTAATAAATAGTGGTGAGACACTGGAACAGGTTGCCCAAGGAGGTTGTGGATGCCCCATCCCTGGAGGTGTTCAAGGCCAGGCTGGATGAGGCTTTGAGCGACCTGGTCTAGTGGAGGGTGTCCCTGCCCCTGGCAGGGGGGTTGGAACTTGATGATCTTTAAGGTCCTTTTCAACCCAAACCATTCTATGATTCTATGAAATAGCTATAAAAGAAAAAAAACAGAGCTTTAAGTATACTTGGAAAAACTACAACAATTTCCAAAACCTCACTCTGTAGCATGGAATACCTAATACTGAAAATAGCACAAATCAGGATTTATAGAGCTGCTGACTAGCAGTGGGAACATACTTCAACTATTAACTTAATTATTTACTTAATTTCCTGAGATTTCACATCTTAAATGTGGACAAATTTAATTTTAAATTGTGGGTTTAACTGAATTTAGGAAAAAAAGCCTCAAATGTAACTCAAAACAAGACTTTCTGCTCTTCTTGTGTCAGGCTAAAGTGGTCTGACACATTCAGCATTAGCTCCTTTGCAGGAGCACAGAGCTCAGCGCGACACCATGCAGGTAGAGGATTTCGTCTGGGCACAGCCCGTACAAAGGAAGGAGTATTTCTGAAGTGTTTCGCAGCCATCCTGCCTTTCAATGAGCACTTCTATCCAGGACTTCAAAAGGAGAGGATAAGCAGGTGACACTTCAGGGCATCTCTGAGGTAGTCATAGCAGCATTCTGCTCTGCTGGAGAACAAAGCTGGCACAGGTGCCTGCCAGGGAAATCCACGGCAAACCCAAAATGTAACCTACAGGTGGGTGCAGCAAGACTGATTTCAAAGGTACAGCAAGCCACCCACCTTGCCTATCTCTCTTTGGTCTTTAAAAACAAAGCAGGGCAAGTCAGAAGTGGAAAAAAACCAAAACCCAAACCTTTTCAGATCTTCCTATCCATTATACAGGATCTCAAACAGGAGAAAAAAGGAAAATGGATGTGCTTTGTTACCAAGACACCACGCGTGTGTTGCACTCCTTTTCCCTAAACATCTGCTCCTGGTTACTGTCAACAGTTAGGATGCCAGTTTTTCATCTAACCTCATACAGCAGTTTTAGGACCCATCTGGAGAATGTGATATATTAACTTTCAACAGCTTCATTATCGCGGTGATTTTGGTGATACAGCAATGTAGCAAAACATTTGTTACTGGTTCGCTAAACCAGCTTTAAAGAAAACAGAAATAATTCTTCCATGAGTGGAATCTGAGGCATCTTCTAGGTCTACATATGAAGGTTTACTCACAATTATGCCTGCTGTAATCTGCTCAGCCAGCAATTAACAGATGTGTATTTGCTCTGGAATTGAAGTGTATCAGAACTTACCTGCACTTTTGATTAAAATTAGATGAGAATTTCAAAATGAGCAAATTTGTTCTTTAATTGAAAACTTCCTACACAACTGGAAGTTTCTTTTAAGTAGGAGTATTGAAAATGCAAAAGGAAAATCTGCATTTTAAGATAGTTTAGCACAGAGGAAATACATGGCAACTAAACAGCATTTTTAGACTTACTAGCAAGGCACATGCATCTGCTACCATGAGCATGTAAAACACGTTGTTCCAACCAGATGGCGAAATAAGACCAGCTAAGAGAGGCCCCAAAGCTGCACCTAAAATGTAATATTGGTATTGTCAGAATGATGCAACTTAAGATTTACTATGCTGAAAGACAGATATTCTGAGTTAGAATATCAATTTCTCCATCTAGTTAACTCAGTATTACCTTATGTACTAAAACATCCCAGAAAGACCAAAACATTACTGATACAGCTGCAAGCCAATGGGAAACATAACACAGGGGAAGCTCGAAGTCTAGAAGTTTAAGAAATGCCTGCCTTTGAGCTCAACCAAATGCCCATCCAATATTAAGCTGAATCCCACTCAATTTTCCCTTCCACATACCAGTGCGGAGGGCATTAATAAAATATCCCTGATCTCAGAAACAGCCCAATGGCATCTACTTTTGCTGTCTGTGCCCAGCATCAGTCTACCACCCTCCTCCTCCCTCCCTCAGGTCTGGGACCACTAGAGAGGTTTAAGGCTAAGTTTGCTCTATTCCCCATTTCCAAAGTTGTACCAAGTCCTGGCAGAATGTGAATTGGAGAGAGCCTAGTTTCTCAAAGATCCTTTGTTTTAACCCACTACAGCTAAGGTAGGCTACCTTACAGCTTTAGCTTACCTACAGATCCCGTTCCGTCGATGATCGCTGTCACTGTGGACAAGGCTCTTGCATTCCCTTTCAGGCTTTTATGGGTACCCTAAAGTGACAAAGACTTCTTAGACCTATCCTGAGCTGAACTCCAAAAAAGTCCTAAAAATGTCATCTAGCTCACACCCCTCCACATTAGATGTACATTGTGAAGATGCCTTAAATATCCTAGCTCAGACTCTTTTATCACTGCATAAAGAAGCCTCCTACCCCATCAACCTGCAGCCTACAGTGTTCTCCTTTATGAAATCATGTTATTTAAACCACAGGAGCCAAGAAGCTTTCTGTTCTGCACATTGTGGATTCAAGGAACAAGGATGGCACTTCAGCTTTGCATTATGCTGCAAGGCTGTTTCCATGGCCCTCTTTTCCCCTGCTAATACAGCAAAGCCTTGTGGAACAAACAAAAAGGAAAAAAAAAATCACCACTGTGTCAGAATACTAGAGTACCAGAATTACGGATATATGCAGAAATGTTAATTCAGAGAATTCTTGAGCCAAAAGAAGCTGTTCAGTCCCAATTTTATACGCCAGGTCTTCAGAACAAAACAACTGATAAAGGGAATGACTTAGTAGGAAGACAGACTGAATAGTTCAGAGAACTGCTAAGACAGACAGTCCTTTCTCTGCAGTACTCTGAGGAGAATCCAGTCAGGTAATCTGCGATTTACATTTGCTCAGGTCAGATGTTTGATTGCTAATATCCTAGGAACTGGCTGGCATTTTCAATACTCTGCCCCAGGGCCAGGCACAGATCTTGCAATGTCAGGCCCCACTTTCTAGCTAGCAGCCGCTTCAGCACAGATAAGGAAGAAATGGGCAATGCATGGTGGCCTTCTTTGTCTTGCTAAGACCTCCGGGCCAAGGACAGGGCTCTGTAACTGGAGATTTCTGTCCTGCTTCTTTTCCTATATTTAGAGCATTTGTTGTTAGAAGACTTTTGCCTCTTGCTTGGTGCCTTAATGATTGAGAATATTTGAAAGCAACCTTCCAAAGCCTAGCTCATGAAAGATACCAAGGTCAATGTTTTCACACAGCATTTGTGACTGACCCACTTGACCCAGCTGGAAGTGTCAGCAACCAGAGTAAGAGTACAAGAAAGGGCAGGGGATAGCATGGACAAAAGTAAGGGTATGTGTCACATATAGATTTCCACACTGATGGGAATTAAGTTTCCAGCTCATCTCTCACCCAGACACAGCTTCTCCCTTGTTTAAAGATGCAAAGCATAAAGGGAGAGAAGGCACGTGCACAGAGCCTTGGCCTTGCATGCAATCTTCACATTCACTTTGGTCTGTCATCTACAAGATCTGGGCTGTCTTGTTAGTAAGCAAGACAATTTAGAAGCCTCTTACAAGCATGACACTCACTAATACATGAACTCTAAAACAATCTCTGTGGCTGAGTTCAGCACTGCCTATCCAGCTTCTTATCCCTTTGCTTTGGGACAATGCAGCCCCTTCACTGACGACCCTGAAGAACTCAAAGGGCTCTCTCTGGAGGCCAAAGCAGAGGGGAAGCCAAACTCACCAAGTCAGCAGAGACAGCAGTGGTGATCAGCGCATAAGGGCCATTCACCAGGGCACCACTGATAAGCAGCATCACTGTTGCAAGTTGGGACAAAAATGGAAAATGTGAATTGCCTGAAAGACTATTAACCATAACAGGAGACATCCTAGTCTGTGGTTCTCAAATGGTTTAATCCTTCCTTGGCTCCCCTGACCCCATCACAGAATTGAGAAAGGAGAAAAAGCAACATACACTCCTATCTCCCTTCAATGCTTACTCCATTATGTGAATTTGCAAATATAACAGGAGACAAGACTGAGTCAAAAGGCATTTCCCAGGGCCTTTATTGATCCTAGTAGGTCACAGAAAGGGGAAAGTCTGACCAAACTGACCCTAAGAGCAGTTGATGCTCACAGGATCCACCTGTAAGCCCCTTCTCTGCTTCTACAGCACCAAGCACCAGAGGACCCTAAAACTTCACAAGGCTTTTAGGCAGGTGAGGCACTACCATCAGCACTTGTGTTTCAACTTCTGTTTTGAGGTAACAGAAAGCCACAAGTGAATTTAGCCTATACAAGTAAAATTAACCTTGCTGTCAAAAGTACTACAACTAGTCTTTGAACACCTCTGACATTTGGCATAGGGAATATAATAAAGCCTATGCTGACACAACAGTGTCCCCTCTCCCCTTCCTTATCCTATAAAAAGCCTGCAAGACAAAGTCTAGGGAATTTGATTCCATACTTCTTCCCCTCATGGAAAATATATAAAAAAAAAGAAAGGGCATCAAAGGATCATAAATTAAAAGTTCACAGAAAGCCAGGTGAAAATAATTTTAAAACACTCACCTACAGTAGCCTCAAGGCCCATTTTACTGACTGCAGAGAACATGTACAACTGTAAAGACGATAAAAGAAACATGTTGAATACCAACATATGGAGTAATCCTAGGTTGCCCATTTTCCCCATGTTAACTACAAAATATCGTAGTTGGTACTACCTGAAAGCTAGTTCTAGGATTTACTAAACCCTATTAGACCACAGCTGAATGACTGTTTGATTGGACACAGGAGGGAGACAGGGGCTATGCTCCTATTCCCCTGTGTGTCCTTGCAGAAGAAAGGGCTATGTTACGAGACCACTCAATTTTAAACTCTCAAATTGCCAGCTTCAACACAGCACAGAATACTGTTCATTAAAGAAGTAAAGAAAAATGCATCTCATATGTCCAACTGCCAGTTTTTTCAACAGCTATAGCACAGAAATTTTAGCCTTAGAATTCTGGCTAAGAACTGAACATCATACTTTACAAGAGAATGGTAAACTTTCCATATAATCCTACAACAAGCAATACATTAGACTTGTTTGCATGCTTAGTAAAGGCAGCTTCAATGTCTAAACTTGATAACACGCTCAACTTTTCACGCCAGTTTTTAACCTGGCCTGAACTCTTTATATCCAAGTTAGAAGATGCTGTCTGCAGAACTTCACAACGAATGCTGTCAAAGTCTCAGTCACAAGTGCAAGAGAGGGGCAAACTCTTACTGTGGGTGCCGCAAGCAGTAACATCATTCCACAGGTCGATGCCCTCTTCTCTAGCCTGTCTGAAACCAGACCTGCCAAAATTCCACCTGAAAAAGAGACAGGTGTGTGAGGAAAACAGCCTGTGCATGTTTTAGACAAAAGACATCAGTTATACTTAATGAAACCCAACCCAGATTAAAACAATAAGATACAACTTTTAATCTAGTTATACACAGCGGCACAGAGCATGAGACTAATGTAAGTCACACTTAGCAATGTCCTTATCAATCCAACTGGTTTTAACTTGAAAGATAACAGAAGCAGACAGTTGTTCTTCCCCACTGTGTATTCCAACCAAATATCCAAGGTAACAGGGGTGGGGGCCGAATAGAGATAGAAAAATATTTAGAAGTCATTGTTCTGCTGCTTTTGCATGCAAAAAGCCTTTTTGCCAGGTGCCACATGGCCCACTGATGGCATCCTGGAATCCAGCTGTGCCCAGCTACCCACTGGTCTCTTAACTCCTCACGTGCAACAACTTGCCTCTTGAGTGGTCTGTCCACATTACACTGCAACCAGGGGAAATGAACTATTTTAGCTCTTGAGGCAAATGAAAATATTTGGTTTTCTCTACAGGTAGTCATTCTAGGCTCTGCTAGAATGTCATTCTAGGCACTGCTAGACCTTATTCTCATGAATAAGGAGGGGCTGGTTGAAGAGGTAAAAGTTGAGGGCAGCCTTGGTTGCAGTGACCATGAGGTGGTGGAGTTCAGGATCTCACGTGGCCGTAATAGAATCCTGAGCAGAATAGCAACGCTGGATTTCAGTAGGGCCAACTTCGGCCTTTTCAAG